>JBBPBX010021792.1:0-28077 GCA_038048925.1 Garcialebias charrua | reverse complement strand
AATAATAATAATAATAATAATGAATTCAATTTATAACGCACTTTTCATTAATGAAAATCTCAAAGTGCTACAAGGAGCAACAGAATTAAATGACAATAAAACAAATAATAAAACAATTAAAATCAATAACAATATCAGCTAAGATCAAAAGTAGAATCATGAGGAGGTAGAGTATGCTTGGTCGAAAAGAAAGGTCTTCAAGCCGCTCTTAAAGTCAACCACAGACTGTGGGGCTCTTAGACAGTCAGGAAGAGAGTTCCACAGGCGGGGGGCAGCCACACTGAAAGCCCGGTCTCCCATCTCAGTGTGTCCTCCCTAACTTTATCTCCCAGTTGTTCAACATGTGCTGTACCTCTGATGATCTCATTCCTGATCTTATCCATCCTTGTCACTCCTAAGGAGAACCTCAGCATCTTCATTTCTGACACTTCCAGTTCTTTCTCCTGTCTTTTTGTCCATGTCTCTGTCTCCAGACCATACAACATAGCTGGTCTCACCACTGTCTTGTAAACTTTTCCTTTGACCTTTGCTGACACCTTTTTGTCACAAATCACTCCTGAAACTTTTCTCCATCCACTCCATCCTGCCTGGACTCTCTTCTTCACCTCTTTACCACATTCCCCATTTTCCTGGACAGTGGACCCCAAGTACTTGAAGTCCTGCACCTTTGTGACCTCTGCTCCTTGTAGCCTCACTGTTCCACCAGCCTCCCTCTCATTCACACACATGTACTCTGTCTTACTACGGCTGACTTTCATTCCTCTTCTTTCAAGTGCATACCTCCACCTCTCCAAGTTCTCTTCCACCTGTTCCCTGTTCTCACCACAGATCACAATGTCATCTGCAAACATCATAGTCCATGGGGATTCCTGCCTGACCTCATCTGTTAGTCGGTCCATCACCAGAGCAAACAAGAAGGGGCTCAGAGCCGATCCTTGATGCACTCCCACCTCCACCTTGAAGCTATCTGTCACTCCTACAGCACATCTCACCACTGTCCTGCTGTCCTCATACATGTCCTGCTGTCCTCATACATGTCCTGCTGTCTTCATACATGTCCTGCTGTCTTCATACATGTCCTGCTGTCCTCATACATGTCCTGCTGTCTTCATACATGTCCTGCTGTCTTCATACATGTCCTGCTGTCTTCATACATGTCCTGCTGTCCTCATACATGTCCTGTACCAGTCTAACATACTTTTCTGCCACTCCAGATTTCCTCATGCAATACCACACCTCCTCTCTTGGCACCCTGTCATATGCTTTTTCTAAATCCACAAACACACAATGGAGTTCTTTCTGACCCTCTCTGTACTTCTCTATCAACATCCTCAAAGCAAAGATGCATCTGTGGTGCTCTTTCTTGGCATGAAACCATACTGCTGCTCACAGATAGTCACCTCTTGTCTAAGTCTTGCTTCCACAACTCTCTCCCAGATCTTCATCGTGTGGCTCATCAACTTAATTCCCCTGTAGTTGCTACAACTCTGTACATCACCCTTGTTCTTAAAAATGGGAACCAGCACACTTCTTCTCCATTCTTCAGGCATTTTCTCACCCTCAAATATTCCATTAAATATTTGAGTCAAAAACCTCACTGCCATCTCTCCAAGACATTTCCAAACCTCCACTGGTATGTCATCAGGTCCTACTGCCTTCCCCTTCTTCATTCTTTTCAAAGCTTTCCGGACTTCACCCTCACTAATCTTTCCCACTTCCTGGTCCACAGTTTCTATGACCTCCACTCTTCTTTCTCTTTCATTCTCTTCATTCATTAGCTCTCACACACAAACTTACACATACATCTAAAGCACCTTGGATTTTGACATAGCAACCCACTTTGCTAAAATAAACTTTCTTACACCTAGATGTATCCATACACCAAAATATATGTTGGTACCTCGCTTATTTTTCAAGTTACCATGTTTCCAACATGCACGGACAGACCGACATAGGTTGTTATTTCACTCCACGATGGGGGACGAACAGGAGTCAAAAACACTTTCAAGTTTCAAACAGCTGCTTTCAAAATATAAACGTGCCAAGAGCTGCCATGCTACAGTCTACCTTGCTGCTGTCTCCAAAAGCACTGGCAGCAGTCTTGCTCATAGTGTTCTTGCTCTGCAGATCCACAGTAGAAAAGACACCCCACCCCAAAAGAAAAAAAAAAGTTACCAATATAGTCCACACCACATCCCATTGAATTATAACAATGTACCTTCAGATGATGGGCGTGGCCTGGGGAGTAAGGTTGAGGCCAGGTTGGTTTAACTGAAGAAGAGAGATCAGACGGAAGAGAGGGGGGGCTCAGGTGATGAAAGGACCGTTGAGAAGCAGAAGAAGATGAGAACCGAGAGGAGGGAAGTGAAGAAGATTTAGAAGAAGAGCCATTGGATAAATTATGCATGAGCGCCCAGATCTCAGCATCCAGCTTTTTGACATCAGCCTGCAGAAGTAGGGCAACCAGAAATACAGAGGACAGGTCATGTTGACTGTAAAAGACAAAGGTGGGGCTCTGAGAATTGACCAGTAGTTCTTCAAGTGTACATCACTATAAAAGGTGGACATGCTGCGTCATTCAGTTCAGTGACCAACAGTCCTACAAATGTTGAGGTTCTTCTAGGTGTCACATTAATTCCTAAGACTTTGGATTAAAACTGCAGCTTCATAACCTAAAAACATGCAGTCAGAACTAACAGTACGCTCCTGTTATATTGCTCTGCCTCTGCAGAATGAAATGATAAGCTTATGTGGCGTAAAGACGGGTGTAAAAGTAGGACTAAAAGAAAAACCCAGAATTGTTATTTTTTTAGTTGTTTCTTTGTGTGTGCACTTTAAAAAAAAGAAACAAACAAAACGCCCTTGCTAACAAGGAGCCTCTAAAGTAGTCAGTACATCATGTGCAGAACAGATTTGAGAAACGGTATCTTTATTATGCAATATAAAATCACATGGCATGCTTGTTTTCATTCAGTTTTCTCTGTAGACAGTTTCCTAAAGGCCAGCAGTGTTTCAGCAAGTGACTGCTGGTGTGAGAAATTTACTTTTGATATTAGGGATATCAAATAAATGCACAATTGGCTACAATAGGGATTTTAAAGCACACATTAAATAAAATAACTGCACTCCAATCCACTCTGCACCCACGTCTAGATGGGGACAGTAATTACCTGTGACTGACATCTTCATTGTGTGCTTCAATTTACCCATGCCACATGTCCAGGGGTCTGCAACCTGCGGCTCTGAGCCACATGCGGCTCTTTGGTCCCTCCGCAGCGACTCTTTCAAGCTTTGACCAAAACTGACATAAAACTGAATTTTATGTTTTAAAAACATTAGTTTAAACTGTTTTCCTGTCATTGCCTTTGCAAATACAGTATGTGGATACTAGTACTAATACACAGAGTAAATTATACTCACTTTAACTTTATTACTTCAAAGTAGGATACTTATTTTCTCCACAATAAAACAAATTGCATAAGTCTGCAAAGTTCATCGTTTTGGTTTTAAAAAATTGGCAAAACATCTTTTTTCTTTTCTTTATAAGAATCCAGTCTTCTGTGACTTGCGACGTGGAAATGGGCACCAGTGACCCCCTGCAATCCAAAAAGGAAGAAACGGGCGAAGATAATGGATGGATGGAGTTTGTCTTAAAATGTAAAAATATCAATAAATGTTAACAATCATCTGATGTTTTTAGTTTTATAATTTCACACCTACTGGCCAGAAAAGCCCCCTCTAAAGTGGCCCATGGGCCACCAGTTGATTTTGACAATTGTAGCAGGTTTTGCGGCTCTGGACACGTTTAATTTAGTGAATGAAAGGGCAGAAATGGTTCTTTTGATGGTAAAGGTTGCAGACCCCTGCACATGTCTGTACCATGCCAGTGTGGTATGAATACAAGCACCATTACTCCCCTTATTGTAGCTTTCTCTGCAAACTCTCTGAGCATTACCATACATTGACAGACAGACCAGTTATTTTCAGTAGAGGTGTTAGACCTTTTCTACAGTGCAGCTCATACCAAATACCTGTCTGGCTCTTTTGGATCTTTGAGTACTGTAACTTTCCTTTCAGCAGCCATTACTGAAGCCATTACTGAAGCATCCGTCGTTAGCTGCTCCTCTGGCAAGTATGAATCCCTCAACTGACGCAGATGAAGAAGGCACTTTGATCATTTTCCTTTTCACTGATCTCATGGTATTTGCGTGTGGTGGCAGTGTAACCGAGGCAAAGTTAAACTTTATGAAGCTCTTAAATGGAGCATTAATGATAAATCCATTTACATGGCACATGTGTTGTGAAGCAGAAAGTTCTTGTGTTGTGAATGCCACGTCGAATCAGTGAACCGTTTCAGGGAAACACTCACCGTCCACCTTTAATAACAAACTAATGCCAAGTTCCCATGCTTGAAACAACAGTTTTCAAAGTCTAGATTTATCACCACAAACCATACAAGCCATGTATCGTAAAATTTACAACCCAGAACAAGGTTGGATATTGTGTAAAATATAGATAAAAACAAAACAGAATGACTTTCACATGTCATAACCCTGCGTGATGTTCACAGCAGAACAGTAAAGCTATCAAAGATTGATATTAAGTCAATGTACAGTACATGTTTTTTTTTAAACAAGGTAATTTTGAATTTGATGGCAACAATACATCTGTCAATTTTGGACAAGGTGTGAAATTTCCCCCTTTTTAACAACAGCCTGTCCTGGTTTGGTGTTTGCTGGAATCTTTGCTGAATAGGTGCATATGTTGTCATAAGACTTGTTTATAATTTTCTGCATGGTTGGTGACTGTCCAGATGTGTGAGCTGCCCATGTTATAGGCCATAATGCAGCCCCATACCATCAGAGAGGCAGGCTTTTCAACCGTGCGCTGATAACACGCCAGATGGTCCTGTGAGAATCTGGACCGGGTCCGTCCCTGAAACCAGTCTGACTCCCCACCCCGGCGTCTGGCTCTTTTGTTCCCAGATGGAGAGGAAACTCGCTCTAACTCTAATGAATCAAGAGACATCATTTCAGTTTACTAATTTAATGTTCATCAGGCAGGAAAAAGTTACAGGTTCAGTTCTGAGGCATCCGTCCAACTCGTCTTAACCCGGAAGTGGAAGCGGAGCGTCCCGTCACAGAATGCCCCAGCTTATATTGGCCCCAGGCTCCGCCTTCTTCTGGGAGTGCAGCCTATCAAAGTGTATCAGAGGGGTGACTGTGTGACCTCACTGGTCTTATCTGTTTCTGATGATGAAAAATGGTTGAAAAGTGAAATCTATCTAACTAGGGATGCACCGATAAATTGGCCAGCCGATCGATCGGCCCCAATTTCCTTAATTTGGGGAGATCGGTGATCGGCCAATCTTTAAATGAGAAGCCGATTTTATCCACCGATCGCATCTGCCTCAGCAAAGGTTGGAAAATCCTGAAAATTTAGGGTGCATTTTGACCTTTTAACACCTAAAAATCGGTATCGGCCAAAATCGGAATCGGCAGGTCAGACTTTCTAAAAATCGGTGATCGGCCAGAAAATTGAAATCGGTGCACCCCTACTATCTACGTGATGAAAGCCAGCAAAATAAAACAATACTCCTCATCGGGTGTTGACCCTGGGAAGCTCCTTCAGGGCAGCTGGGCCAGTCTCATCTGTACAGAACCGGGCCAGAACTAGTCCGACTTTGTGCAGACAAGACCGGGGGTCTCAGCATGATAAAGTAAGATAACTCTAACAGTCCCTCTCCTCTTTACTCCAGTGAGTGTAGCAATCATGGTTTGAAAAACCAATTTACATTTTGATTTGTCAGACAACAGAACAGTTCTCCACTTTGCCTCGGTCCATTTTAGATGAGCTTTGGTCCTGAGAAGACAGCGGGGCTTCTGAATGATGTCCACGGATATTTAAAGCCTTTGTAATATTCATTGAGGAACCATATTTGCATTTCTGCATCATTCATATTACTGTCATTATTTTCAGTTCTCAGACTACCTGGAATCACTGAATCTTATCAACACATCAGGGACTGCCCATCACTGCAGCTTTCATTGTTTTTGGGTTCTGAATGATCGTGTCTTCATTAATGTTTCACATGGTTCAATTATGGGGGCAAAATGTCACACTGTTAACTCCTGTAACTACACATCAGTGACAAAGAAGTCAGGTAAATGTCTGATATTATTGTTGTTAATGATCTCAGGGATTCAGCCCAACCCAGGGCCAATTACTAACTACTGTACACCTAATGAGTTTAAAAATATTTCTGGTCTCCGTTTTCTGCATGTAAACGCTCGTAGCCTTCTAAAAAAACTTGATGAACTGAAAATCCTAATCACTTCTTCTGGGGCAGATGTGATCGTTATCTCTGAAACTTGGCTCAAAAAATCTGTTTCGAAAAATGACTTGGCAATCAATGAATTTAAGATCTATCGTTGTGATCGTAATAAAAAGGGAGGTGGAGTCGCTATTTACATCAGAGACTCTTTGGCTGCCACGATTGCGTCTAAAAAAACAATCGCAAACCAGTTTGAGGCTTTAGCTGTGAACATCAGTTTGAAAGGAGGTCAGCCCTTAACTGTTGTAGGTTGTTATCGTCCCCCCTCCGCAACACCTGAAGCTCTATCCTCCCTGACTGAATTCATAGGAAATTTAAAACACAATGAGATTGTTATGGCAGGAGATTTCAACATTGACTGGAATAAGTCGACCCCCCTCTGTGATAAATTCAGGGAATGTTGCCTATCTCTCAATCTAACACAACTTATCGATTCTCCCACCAGACCAAACTTAAAATGTCCCGAAAAATCTTCCACCTTAGATCTGTTTTTCACAAATGCACCTCACAAATTTCCTGGTATAGGTGTATTTGCTAACGTTTTGAGTGATCATTCCGTAATAGCAGCTCTTAGATCTACTAAACTTCCACCTGCTAAGCCCAGAATAATCCAAAAAAGGGATTTGAAACGTTTCTGTGAACAGTCATTCCTTTGGGATCTATCCCACTTTGATTGGCAACATATCCTACAAATCAATGACGTGAACACCGCTTGGAACTATTTTCGTGGTAGTTTCATTTACTTTGTAAACAAACACGCTCCTTTCCGGCAGTTCAGGATAAAGGGCCGTGACAGCCCCTGGTTTACTCCTGAACTAGCTGATCTCCTGCACTGGAGAGATCATCTTTGGGCAGCAGCAAGAAAATCACACTCAGACACTGATTGGTTGAAATTTCGGCAGCTAAGGAATAAATGCACAACTGCCATTAAAGCTGCAAAACGTAACTACTTCTTATCTCAGACCTCCAAAAATCTAAACGATCCTAAAAAATTCTGGAAAACCATTAAATCTCTCTCAGGCACCCCCCAATCATCTGACCTCCCATCACAATTTCTTGTTGACTCTGTTCCTGTGTCAAATAAGCACGAGATCCTGAACTGTTTCAATAAACATTTTGTTGCTTCTAGTTCTTTATTTGATACAGTTACAAACGGAAAATCGGCCACTTTATCTAATAATCAAACTTCAACAAATCAAATCCCTCCTACAAGCCAACCATCTGTTAATCACACCTTCTCTTTTTCTCCATTCTCAGTCAGTGAGGTAAATAAACTGTTAAATGATCTTGATCCTAAAAAATCTGCAGGTCCAGATGAACTTCCACCTTATTTCTTAAGGCTGGCTGCTCATATCATCACAGTCCCTGTGACCCACATCTTTAATCTATCCATAAGCCAAAACACCATTCCGGATGCTTGGAAAACAGCCTTTGTTCTTCCTTTGCTGAAGGGAGGTGACCCCACCTCACTGAACAATTATCGACCGATCTCTAAACTCTGCATCTTAGCCAAGGTTCAAGAAAAACTGATAAACTCTCAGATCAAAAATTATCTGGACTCATTTAACATCTTACCTCTCCATCAATCTGGTTTCAGGAAAAAACACAGCACAACAACTGCTTCTCTGAAGGTTCTGAATGATGTTGTTGAAGCATTGGATGCTAAGGACTATTGTGCTGCACTTTTCTTAGACCTGTCTAAAGCTTTTGACACTGTGGATCATAACATCCTGTGTCATAAGCTCTCAGAAATCGGTTTCTCTGATCACACCATCGGTTGGTTTTCTAACTATCTTTCCAATCGGAGGCAATGTGTTCAACATAACGGTGCTTCTTCCAGCTATTTAACAGTTAAAAATGGTGTACCACAAGGCTCAGTTTTAGGACCAACTCTCTTTACAATCTACATAGCTAATGTAGGTCACTGCATCCCTGATGCATCCTTACATTTCTATGCTGATGATACAGTTGTTTATTGCCGAGCTAAAACAGTAGCTAAGGCTTTCCAGTTACTACAATCCGCTTTTGACATCATCCAGTCAGATTTGTTCCGTCTCAAACTTGTCCTAAATGCTGATAAAACAAAAGGGATGTTTTTTTCAAATAGGAAGGCGGTTCCAGCAGATCCTCCTCTGATTTTATCTTCAAATGGTGTCCCTATTGAGTTTGTTGATTCCTATAAATATCTGGGTATCCTGATCGATTCACATCTCTCTTTTAAACTCCACGTGGAAAACCTAGTGAAGAAATTGAAAGTTAAACTGGGTTTCTTTTTCAGAAACAGATCATGTCTAACACTGAATGTTAGGAAACGCCTTGTATCTGTGACTTTCCTTCCCTCCATTGATTACGGTGACATTCTCTACATGAATGCTCCTACAAGCACCCTGCGGATGTTGGATGTGGTCTATCATGGTGCACTAAGATTCATAACTGGTTGTGATTATCGTACCCACCACTGCACCCTGTATTCACTGGTTAATTGGACATCATTAACCTCACGCAGACTCTTCCACTGGTACATTTTCATCTTTAAATCACTTCTTGGTCTGCTGCCCTCATACATCTCCTCCTACATGTCTTTGCGTGAGTGCAGCTACAGTGTGCGCTCTCAGGACATGATTACCTGCAGTGTTCCGTCAGTGAGGACTGAACTTGGAAAAAGGGCCTTCTCCTATTCTGCTCCTGCTTCATGGAATATCTTACAAAAAGATCTGAAGCTCTCGACCTTGACTTCTCTAAATGGTTTTCAGAATCTGTTGGAATCCTGGCAAAAACCAATGCAGATTTGTTCCTGTCTTTGATTTTATACGTCTACCTTATAATGTTTTGCTAGTTTTTTGATACTTTGTTAAAAAAAAAAAAAAAAAAATCTTTTGTTTTTTTCTCTCTTTTTGTTTTCTATTGTTTATTGTTTGTTTGTTTATTGTTTAATGAAATTCTATCACTGCTGTTCATTGTTCTTTAGTTTTAGCAGGTCGCTTTCGTAAATGAGCCCATGAGGTTCAAAAGATTTACCTGACTAAATAAAGGTTGAATGAATGAATGAATATTCTGAAGTTGTTCTATTTTTCGTTAAAGGTTTTCACAGACTTGTGAACCTCTGCTCATCTTTACCTCTGACAGAGTCCACCTCTCTAAAATGCTCTTCTTATACCCAATCCTCTCATTGACCTGTTGATAACTGACCTAACCGTTGCAAAATGTTCCACTAGAGGTTTCTTATTCATACCACTGACTTCTAAAACCGTATCCTGTCTTTTTTTAATGCACTGCTTCTATCAAATGCAAAACTACCTTATTTAAAAGGGTACCGTTTCTTATTTATAACATTTGATATGCTTACTATGTTCCTTTGTGAATAAAGAATGGATTTATGAGATTTACAAGTCATTGCATTCTGTTTTCACTTATATATTTACACAACAACTTAATTTTTGGAACTGAGGTTGTACATTTTAAATGTAATAAGTTTTTCTTAAGAAATTCCATATTACGTTAAGTGAAACATGCCCCACAATGCTTTTCACATGAAAACACTACATGTTACGATCAACCACCACAACAAGCACTGGCTGGTTTTACCATACCTGAGGAGCTCGTTTTGTACGAGCAAAGGAAGAATCTTTCTATGAAGAACAGCAAGAAGGACAAACAAAGGAATGAGAGCAGCGTCATCTGTTCTACTGCACGTAGAATGAAAAAGGCGTTTGTGGAGTTTCCAGAGGTTTGAAGTAAGAAACAGCAGCAAGACAAAGCAGTAGAGTACGAGTGGTCTACAAGTTTCTGATGTGCTGTTTGGCCCACAGCCCTGCTTTGGCGACTCCCACTCATCCCACAGCAGTAGTTTCCTTTTGAATACTGACCTTGTCTCCTCGGTAAGACTCTGGGAGCTGCCAATAGTGGGGGCCTTGTCCCAACTGGTTGAAGTTGCTGTAGGACAACTGGGTGCCTTCAGTGGAAAGTTCCACAGTGAAACCAGTAGTAATGCGACTGCTTCGCTGGCGGTTCACTAGAGCAAAACCCTGAAAGTTTCCTGGAGTAAAGACTGAGGAGACCTGCAGGGGGAAAAACATAATGAAGTTTAGATTGTTTGAAAAACTAATACACATGGTGTTTGTACTAAAGTGATGAGTTTGTGTTTGAACATTGTGTTCAGACAGCTCTACGTTGGTCTCATGGGACCAAAGGACAAGAAGTCTGCTGGTTCGTTCAGATGAAGCGCTGCTAAACTAAAGCTGGATTCAAACTTGGCAAAAAGTGACAAAATCTGTTCTGGTCTAAAATGACCTTTAATGTCTATTGTCTTTTCAGACTGCTTTAAACCCCTTTGAGCTAGAATGGAAGACATTTTAGAATTTTCTGAGATTAATCCAAACGTATCTTTGTCTAGGACATATGTGTCAAACTCAAGGCCTGGAGGCCAAATGTGGCTCTCGTTGACATCTTCTCTGGCCCCCAAGATGACATTTTAAATATAAAATACTTTTATCACTTGAATATTTTCCAGTAATCTTTGATTGTGATGTCAAAAGTGTCACAGAGAACATCAAATGAGACCAATCAAACTCTTGTTGAGGAACCATGTAACCAAGAAAGATGTTGGGTATCTGATTTGACTTCATGTAGCATCTGAAACTGACTCTTAGTTTGAAAAAGGTTTTAATTTTGGCCCCCTTTTGTAAGTGAGTTTGACACCCCGTGTCTAAAGAAAAACTAATTTTATACTTAACTAAACTGTGCAGATGCATGAAAAACAACAACAACTACGTAGTTTAGTGTTTTAACGTGGTAATGCTGACTCATGAACTACGGCTCTGCTCTGGTGTCAGTGGAATAAAGGAGCTTACCGTGTCTCTATAGAACGTAGAGCTGGAGCACTGCTGAGTGACGCCCATACAGAAACAGGTCAAACAGCCATCTTTGTTTTCCTGGCCAAGATGGAAGCTTCCAGACTTACAAGTGGAGCAAGACGGGCCTTCAACATTCATCTGTAAGAGGCAGTCAGTTCAGGCTGAGAAATCCACGAGATGGGATCAAAGTTACTCACTCATCCGTTTGGTCACCTTGCATTGACAAGCACCACTGTAACAGTTTTCACTTCCTCTTTGGTCGCACTTGTAGCAGTTACCTGTAAAGAGGCACCTGATTACATCAGAGGGTCACTGTAAGCAGTTGCTCTGGTAAACGTAGAATTATTCTGATGAACTTTGTGCAATCTCTGCTGCAATGCAGTAAAACAGAGAATCAAACAGTCTTTTTTCCAGGGTCAAACTGCAGGATTTACCATTGACATCATTGTCGAGTGCACATCTCTCTCCAAGCAGAGGGTTACCAGTGTACCCTGGAGCACATCTAAAAGAAAAACAGACAGTGTTGTACCAAACATCTCCAGTAAAAATGGATGCAGGTCTTAAAAAGACCCAGCAATATCACAAGAAGCTAGAATGTGTGCAGGAAGCGAAATCATGCCCTTCAGAGAGTTCTGTTGACCTGAGCCAAAGAACCCAAACAGCCGAGCTGTTCAGATAAAGATCAGAAAAGTGATGTTGTCTACAAACTGTCTTCTGTTTGCAGAATCTAAAAATCACCCCAACCTTTGTAAAGAGTTCTAACAGTGCTTGAAGAGAAAACACAAGCGCTGAACGTGAACTCCTCTGCCTGCGCTGGAGATGGATGAAGCTCTGCTGCTGATAAAAACATTCAACATGTCTCCGATGTTGACTCCATCTCTCGTGTGCGTGTTGCACAACTGAAACAGGAAAAACTTTCATGGGATCAAAACAATGAGAAGTTACAGAAAGATGACCAGATATCAGCAGGCTCTTAAAACAACCGAAGTGAGAGCAGAACGCATCGGAGGGAAGAGCAGCCGACATGTCGAGCTGCAGAAGGAAACACTAAAGAGGCAGGAAAACAAGAAAACTAACCAACCTGGATGTTGTGGCACAGCAAAGCAACGCACCAGCAACCCAAGCATAAAATGAAAAGGCTAACACTTTACAGTTATGTTCACAAAATGTGATTAACTACTAGGGAACGCCTCAGGAACAAATCAGGAGCTAACGTGTAGTTAACCAGTACTTACTGGGGAACGCACAGCCAATTCTTATTAGGGGGCTACTGGTTTGTTACCACAGAAACAGAGGATAGATTCTCCATGTGGGTTCTGAATAAACCCTGCGCCAGTGAGGTCACAGCTCAGACATAGTTAAGATGTCGTTGTTAGGCTGATTGGTAACTCTAAATTGACCCTGGGTGTGAGTGAAACAGGTCCCTCTTGTAAATGAGTCCCCGTGTCTCAACGAGGCTAGCCTGTATAAATAATGGTTGAATGAATGAATGAATGAATGAATGAATGTCAGCAGGACAAGATTATGAAATAAGTTCTTACCACTGATTAGTGGTAAGAATCCACTAAAACCAGTAATCACTAGGAAACAGGTTTTTGACAATTAAGAGCTGTGATCTCACTGGTGCAGGCTTTATTCAAAACCCAAATGGATAATTTCTCCTCCGTTTCTGTGGTAACAAACCAGTAATCCCTAATAAAGCTTGGTTGTGTGTTCCCCAGTAAGTACTGGTTATCTACACATTACCTGTAGTTCCTGATTGCAGTATTTTCTGGACTATAGGTTGCACCTTTATATAAGTCGCTTTGTCCAATTATTGTCAATAAATTGGAAAAATCCATAAACAGGTTGCACCTTTATACAAGTCGCATCTATTATGAGTCACCGCTACGCGACGCGTCAGCGCGTCATTTGCCCTGCTGAAAATGACGACCACCGAAGCATGCACGGAAGGACTTTTAAAAAGATTAACACGATAAAAACAATTATTTGTCTGCTGAAAATTATAGCAAACATGTGTCTTAGCTTAACCGTTCCTTAATAAATTCACGTAATGGTCAAATCTGCTGGATTTAAATTTTTTCGCTTTGAAAAGGTACAAGGAAAAACAAAGAAGCTAACCGCGACACATTTAAGTCTATAAAACATCGAATTTTATCTCAAATAACTCCAACAGCTAAAAGTTTTTAAATGTACATCTAGTGATTACTTTCTGTAAGTTTGAAAAAAATCTGCTGTGTGGTTTATGAGCTATTTTCTCAAACGTAAAAGGAAAAATCAACAAAGCTAACCGCAACACATTTACGTCTATAAAACATCGAATTTTATCTCAAACATCTCATAAAGCTAATCAGTTGTAAATATCCATCTAGTGATTATGTTCTGTAAGTTTGATCAAAATCTGTCCTGTGGTTCTTGACCTATTTTGCTAACAAACACTGAGCTAACAGCGAAGTAGCTAGTTCATACCTCCAGAGCAGGAGGCCGGGCTGCGACAGAGTGAATCCGACCAGAGGAGGCTCTCGTCGGACACATGAGGTGGGAACGGTTGGTGTACCCTAGCGGACAAAGGTGGTACTGCACCATTTTTGCCAAAATGGAAAAACGGTCATATCTGAGCCAAAAATTGGTCTAAAAATATGGGAAAACATCCATAAACAAGTCTCACCTCTCTATAAGTCGCAGGGCATGCAAATTAGGCAAAGAGGTGTGACTTATAGTCTGGAAAATACGGTAGTTCCTCTTTGTTTCCCAGGTAACAAACCAGTAGTCTCCTAATAAGACTTGACTGTGTGTTCCCCAGTAAGTACTGGTTATCTACACATTAGCTCCTGATTTGTTCCTGATTTGTTCCTGAGGTGTTCCTGAGGTGTTCCCTAGTAGTTAATCAAATGTTGTGTACCTTACTGTAAAGTGTTACCATGAAAAGATAAGCAGCTACATCCCCGGATCTGTTAGCCTAAAGAACATCCGTCTTACCTCTCCTGGACTCTGGCAGGTCCACACTCCAACAGCCAAGACTTCACTGCTCTGAACTCACTTTGGGAAACCTTTATAAACCAACTCTTGGGGCATTTGGTAGTTTCTAAAACGTGGCTATCTCACCACATCAAACCAGTGTTTAACGGATTGAATAAGACATCTCTCATACAACACGTTAGAAGTGATCTGATCATATGATAATAAATAGGTCATATGTAAATATGGCCATACATATTAAAAATAAAACATTGACGTAAGCAAATTAAAAAAAAATTATGGGGATTTATCTGTCATTAATGTTTCTATGAAGGTGACCTTGATAGAAACAAACTGCTGGTTAGCCTGTTGATGAAAATAAAGCAAAAAACTTATAAACGGTTGGTCAGATTGGGATGTGTGTTCCCCAGTATGTACTGGTTAACTACCCATTAGTTCCTGATTCATTCTCTTCAGTCATTATTTTGACACTTCATGTTCACCGGAGGATGAACCCATTTAAGTTCGACTGAACTCTAGAGGTGGGAAACCCAAACACTTTCTGCACTGCTTCTTTGTGCTTTGCTCATATCCTTCATTTAGAGACTCTACTTCCTCAGACGGCTGAGACGAGCCGGTCTGAGAAGCCCAGTCCTCACCTCGTTCTACAGGTGTGCAGTGGAGAGCGTCCTGTGCTCCAGCATCAACGTGTGGCATGGAGGCTGCACAGTTGCAGAGAGAAAAGCTCTGCAGAGAGTGGTGAAGGCTGCACAGAAGTCTGTGGGAGTCAGTCTCCCCACCATCACAGACATTTACACCTCCAGATGCAGAAAAAGAGCCACCTGCATCATGAAAGACCTCACTCACCCAGCACACTCACTCTTTGCACCACTCCCCTCGGGACGGAGGTTGAGGAGCATCAAATGTAGAACCACTAGACTGAGAAACAGCTTCTACCCTGAGGCTGTCAGACTCATGAATAAATAAATAATAAGAATAAACACTGCAAAATGTCACATCATACTGATACTGTACTGATCTGTTTCTTGTTGCTGCGTTCATCTGTGACCATCTGCTCATGTTCGTGCTGCTGTTTATAATGATGTTTTTCTACTACATTAGGGCTTAGTGTATTACTAGCTGATGTGATGTCTCTCTTAGTTAATCCTAGATGTTATTATTGTATTTCTCTTGCATTTGTTGTTGGATGTAACTGGGACCCTGTGTACATAATCTCGTTTTCAACACATGTACTACATGCGGTGCAAATGACAATAAATTCTCTCTGACTCTGACTCTGACTCTGACTCTTCATCCAATTAGTAAAAAAAAAAGCCTATAATATGCTACTGATACCTTGTGAAAAGAAAATAACTTTAGAAACAGATCGAATGTGAAGGCTTTGGGATTATAAACTTAGATTTACCAAGACATGCTGCAGTCATTTGATCAAGGCTTCAGGAAATTGTGTGAAATAGTAAAACAAACAAAACAAAACAACAACAAAAAAACAGGCAAATTACCATCAAACTTCTTGGAGACAACGGTATTTGTTTTACTATATTTGACATTTTTGTCCCACTAAATGTAGTTTTTTAATCATTTGAGACTTTAACACTAAGACCATTCTTATCACACAACAAGCTAAAGGTAAGGTTACTCCCATGAGATGATTCATACAGAAATAGGAGCGAGAAATTAAAGAATTTATTGTCTGTGAGAGATGTTTTTAGCAGAGATGCTTGAAGATAAATGCTGACAATAAATCCTGTAAGGAAGTCATTGTGAGGGTTTAGCTATATATTTACAGATAATACTGTGAAAACGGTGCTAGAGGAAATGTCCAAGGATTTACCGTATTTTTCGGACGATAGGTCTTAGTTTTTAGCCTAATTTGCATGCCCTGCGACTTATAGAGGGGTGAGACTTGTTTATAGATTTCCCCCCATATTTTTAGACCAATGTTTGGCTCAGATATGACCATTTTTCCATTTTGGCAAAAATGGTGCAGTACCACTTTTGTCCGCTAGGGGACACTTCCAGAGAGTCCACCGACCGTTTCTAGCTCATGTGTCCAAAAAAAGCCTCCTCTGCTTGGACTGACTCTGTCACTGCCCGGCCTCCTGCTCTGGAGGTAACTACAGTACTGTTAGCTGTTTGTTTGCAAGATAAGTCAGGAACCACTGGACAGATTTTTATCAAACTTACAGAATGTAATCACTGTATGGACATTTACAACTGACTAGCTTTATGAGATGTTTAGAGCTAAAAAATTTTTATCTTTTATTATCGTTCTTTGTTGTTAGCGGTAGCTACCAAAACGGATACTATTTGTCTAAATAACTCATAAACCACACCGCAGATTTTCTTTCAGCTTACAAAGCGTAATTATTTGGTGTTCATTTACAAACTGTTGACCTGTATGAGACATTTGAGCTAAAATTCTATTTATTTATAATTAATTTTAGCAGCGCACGGGACTGTTTGGAAGAAGTCAGAGCGAAAAAATTTAAATCCAGCTGATTTGACCATTATGTGAATTTATTAAGGAACGGTTAAGCTAAGACACATGTTTGCTATAATTTTCAGCAGACAAATAATTGTTTTTACCGTGTTAATCTTGTAAAAAGTCTTTCCGTGCATGCTTCTGTGGTCGTCATTTTCAACAGGGCAAATGACGCGCTGACGCGTCGCGTAGCGGTGACGCATAATAGATGCGATTTGTATAAAGGTGCAACCTGTTTATGGATTTTTCCAATTTATTGACAATAATTGGACAGAGCAATTTATATAAAGGTGCGACCTATAGTCCAGAAAATACTGTACTTAAAAAGGATGTGAAAATTTTCACAGAACATCCTGGCAGTTTGTCTAGTGTATTATTAACATTTATAAAGGTCAATCTTTAATAATGAAGGATTTTTTGGGGGATCAAGAACGACGGGAGGCTTCATCCTTGAGGGAACATGAATGACAAAAAAAAAGTATCCAAAATTAATACAATATTTCAATTTGAACCAAAGCATTTAACCAATAAACAAAATTACCCATCAAACCATTTGTTTAAATCTAGGGGTGTCCCAATACTAGTCTTATTCAGACAGAGTACAAGTACAAGTACTTCAGTTTGGATATTTGCTAATACTGAGTAGTAATACCAAATACTGTAGTTACTGAGTTAGTACTTAAACATTACACAGTGGCTTTAGAGACACATTTATTTTAAGAACAGCAAATAGTTTGCCGTCTTGCAACCACCTGTTTTATCAATTTTATTTTATTTTATCCTCAGTTACCTGCAAAGTGGAAGAGGAAATGACATGACCAAACATGACTGTGGTGTCAGTTTGAAGTACTGGGATGTTTCTATAAGTACAAGTACGAGTACTTGAGGCTGGTATCAAGACACCACTAAATAAAACGGTTGCAAACTTTAGCTTTTTTATAGTAATAAAACAAAGTTTACACAAAGTGATGTTTGAGGTTGTAATTACCAAACAGAAGAACTGACTACAGGAGCAGGATGTTACACAATAAACTCTTATTAAACCATAAAACAACATGAAACCTGCATCAAAACTTTCAATATGTAGTGAAAACTGATGCTTCCAGCACATTCAGCTAAATATTTTAGATTTGCACATTTTAGCTGAAAATGATGGTGATGGAGGGAAACTTGAGGGTGGAAGGTGTTCAAAAAACACTCGTACTAAAATGTAACAACGTGAAACATAATAAAACCAAAAACTGAGGTAGGTAAAACTAAAATGATTTTGAATATGCGTGAAGTCCAAAGTTATTTCTTCATTAGATCATTTAGAGAAACAGTTTTGACAATATTCTGATGGCCGCTTTGAAATGAGGGTCTGTGGATGCACAACTATCTTACCTGTTGTAGATATTCAAACAACAAGAACGATGAGCTAATGGCTAGTTTAAACAAAAGCAAACCAAGTGGAATCCTGTCATCTGAAAACAACTTGAATCTCAAAATTTTACAACGGTCCATTCAAACTCTATTTTATGCACAACTGTGCCATTGTTTAAATGTTTACATTGCCATTAGTTTAACAGTGAGTATTTATTTCAGATGAAATATGGTATTCTTGTCTGAAGTGTTGCAAATCTAAACAGGTGTTTAATGTACTGCTACTAGTTGGTAAAGGAATGATCTACGACAGGGTGCCCACACTTTTCAGCATGCGAGCTACTTTTAAACCAACCAAGTCAAAGTGATCTACCTGCTATAAGGCCCCGTTTACACGAGAACAACCTCTGGAAATGTTAGTGGTTTTTCAATGTTTATTAAGAGCAGGTTTACACAAAAGCACCCAAGTTTCTATGTCAGTCGGGTTGCCAGATAGGAAATTATGAACTATAGTACTGTGGCTTTAAAATGATAGTATTTTGAACTAAACTGTCATGTGTGCTGAGTAAACATATTCTAAGATGAGGTGTGTGCTGTGTTTGATGAACATGTGCACAGAAAAGGAGTTGATAAATGTGACATTTATTTATTTATCTGGCAACCCTGATGCCAGGCTCAGCTGCATTTATTGTGCATGCAGCGTTTGCGTCACAGTTACATCCAAACTGATGAATACACTAACGTCTCTTTGGAACTGGATTTTATTAGTTTTGCTCCTACATGCTGAAAAAGAGTGAGCAGCACAAAAACACTCTGCTCTCTAATGGTACATCCAGACCGAACGCGTTTTGAGCTGCATGAGCGTCCGGTTTACATGCAAAGTCAATGGGGGATGCGCCTCCAGGAGCGTCTAGGGGTCGGGCATCGCGTCACGTGCATGTTGAGCGTTTTGGAAGTCGTTTTCCGTGCACGTGAGCCCGCGGCAGCATCCACAGCACGCCTTGAACATGCTGAAGATTTCGCCGTTCAACGCTCTGTCAACCAATCAGGGAGAGTCGGGGAGGAGAGAGAGGGGAGTCAGCTATGTGACGCGGTAACGAGGGGACGGGTGTTGCGCAACTGTGTGACGTATTGTTTGTGAGACACGGAAATAACCCGCAAAGTCGTGTTCAAGTATGGAGGAGAAATAAAAAGGACCTTGCCTGGCGGAGTGCCAATGAGGAAGTCGGGATATCGGGTAAGTTTTGAATTGTGAACTTTTCACGTTTAGCAAGTTAAGCTCTGCTAACTCCTCCCCCCCCCGCCGCCACGCCGCTGCCGCTCACGTTCCGGTTTGAACACCACTGGGTCCAGTGCGTCAACCTCGTCTGGATGTACCATAACATTCTACTCTAGCTTCTGCCGAGGACAGATGCTTCCCCCTCCCACGCCGCTTTGCTTTGCTGCTCTGTCTGTCTATGAAACTGCTTCTGAGCCTCTCTTGCATATCTTCCGAACAAAAAACTATGGACTTATTTGGCCAGTTGGTCCCTCTACACAATTTGATAACATTTCTTCAAAGAGAAGACAGGCTTTCGGCGAGCCGATTTGCCCTGTTGGCATGCACGCAACTGGATATCTCATCGACTTGAAGACTTGATGAAGTGTCTATCTCTGCTGTCATCTGTGGATCTAAAGGACGCATATTTAATTGGATTTAAGATAACTGGTTCCTGCTTTTTGGATTCAGCTGATTGCTGGTTTTATCTACAATTAAAGGAAGTCGTCTGCAGCAAATTGGGACCTGATCAAGCTGCTTGCCTTTGTGATGGCTTGGTTCTTGCCTGTGTACCCAGACTCAGTTGCCTTGGGCAGAATGGATCAGATCTCGGGGATTTTTACACAGGTACGTTCCATCGGTGTGTGGCCACATAATTTTGGACATTTTCAGCATCTTTTGGACCAACACAGACTCAAGGTAGATATCATTATGTTCTGCCTGTACCCAAAACAATTGTGTTTTTATCTGAATCTGGCTCCCCCGGCTGGACTTCAAGGCCACCTTATCTGAATACGCCTGGAGGACATGTAATTGACGCTCACCCCCTACCCATCGAGGAACTACACCGTCAACCAGAGTGAACCGGCTGAATAAACATTCTGTCATCATTTCAGGACTCTTGGATTCTCATTAGTGTTGACTTTGGCCATTCCCCGACACCCTTGAGAATGTTTACGGATCTCATCAGAGGGAGTTGGCTGATTATTCCATCCTTATCAGAACTATTACAGTGAACTCGAGAGCATCTATAAACATTGCTCATCATTCTCGGTGTCTCCCCCCCCCCCCTCTGCAGAATGTCTACGTCACTATGTGCTTATCTGTGCGAGGTGTTTTTTAACATTTTTTTTCTCTCAGGTATGAAGAAAGATTTTAATAGGAATTTTTTACCTCCATTTCCTAATGTGTCTAATTTCATTACTGTTTGTCTGTCTAAGCAGATCTTACTTGTAAATGAGTCTTCGAGGCTCAATGTGACTTATCTGTTTAAGCAAAGGTTGAATGAATTTGTTATAACTGTTGTTATTTATTATAACTGTTGTTATTTATTATAACTGTTGTTAGTGCAGGAAAACTTTGGACTGCAGCTGACCATACTTGCGGAGCATTTCACATCTCCATGGGGGGTTCCCCCGAAAAGTCTCCATTCTGAGACCTGGATTCAGAAACCTTCAGTTCTATTTTGTGTAAGCATATCGCCCTTTAAAAGCTTCGCTTTGTTGGGTTTTATCCCTCGCGCTTCACGCCAACATTGAAGACTTGTAGTCCACGCCCACCTGCTGTAGGCCCGCCCTGTGGTCCATTATAAATTTCCCATGGACCATTATTCTGTTCCCATTTTTTCTTCAAGCTTGTTCAACAAGAAAGACTCAACTATGTCCCTTTTTAGGACCACTTTCAAGTCCTGCCCCACGTGCGTGGTAGGGTACATTTTGTCATCCGACCTACATCCCCTATGCGAGGCTTGCCTGGGAGCTGTCCACGCTCGGAAAGCTATGGTTCCAGAGCCCTCCTGCCCTGCGTGTGGCTTTTTATCTGAGGAGGAGAGGGCGCGCCAGTTCAACCTCTTCAGCCTAGCGGTTGTCGAGTGTCAGCCGAGGGGAGACGTGAGTGTCGAGGAATTCATGGAGGAGCTGAACTCTCTCACGTCTCCCTCGGAGGCAGCTAGCTGTGACGGGGCAGCGTCACCGCAAGGTGACGCTGTTCTCGCTTCACCATTATTCTCCAGTGCTGAGAATGCTAGCGGGGCGGCTCCCACCTGTCCACGTGAAGGTGTGGAGCTCCCCTACTCTCCCACCGAAAGAGCGGAACCTGCCGGCGACCGCGGTCCAGCCTGCTTCGGAGGTAGGGATCCGGTGCAGCCCCCACGCTCCACCACCGGCTCCACACACAGCAGAGCATCTTCGCCAGACGGACGTCCAGCGACTCCACTGGAGGCCACAGCGAGCGCGCACACCTCCATCCTCAGCGCGCTCCCTGAAATCATAAAGATGGCAGCAAAAGTCTGCGATCTGGAGGTGCCTGTGACGGCCGCCCAGGCAGCTTCACCCCTGCTGGCAGGAAGATTCGCCATGTAGGGCAGTGGGCACCAGGACACAATCTGGCCGTGCGTTGCTGACGTCTCAGCCCTGCTCCAGAGCGCGGCCAGCGAGCCGCTGAAGCTCAAGGCACCAGTTTTGTCCTACGCCCAGATTTCAAAAGTTCTGGGCGTCACAAACCAGTCCTTCCCCATTGTGCCCCCTCTAGAGCCCGCGCTGTCCGCGGTGTTTGGAATCAAGGCGGCAAAGCATGTGGGCACCCGGATCACCCCTCCGGCAGCCAACGACCAGCTCACGAGCAAACTGACGGACAAGATCCATCAGTGCTCGTCACAGGTGGGAGCTGCTTCAAATAATGTAGCCTTGATGGCCATGTACATCTCCCGCCAGACCGAAGATGACAACCTTGGGAAGGCGGCAGACATCATTACAAATGTATGTGCAGCACTGGCTACATGCTCAGCGCGCATCTCAGCATGGGCCACTCTCCTTCAACGTCAGCTCTGGCTCAAGCTCTCCCCGGCCATCCCAGATGAAGTTAAACGGCAGCTTCTTAAAGGGCC
Organism: Garcialebias charrua; assembly: GCA_038048925.1. Classification (NCBI taxonomy): domain Eukaryota; kingdom Metazoa; phylum Chordata; class Actinopteri; order Cyprinodontiformes; family Rivulidae; genus Garcialebias; species Garcialebias charrua. The sequence goes on along the minus strand of JBBPBX010021792.1, from coordinate 5,922 downwards.
GGTGTCTGCTGACGGGTTATTCAGCCCGCACTTTAAAGGAGAAATGTAATCAAATCTGAAAAAATTGATATAACAAGAATTTCATATAGTAAACAACACACATAAACATACTTAGTATGCTTTTTTCAAGTCAGTAGCTTAAAGAAATAGTTTTTTACATTTTTCCTGCTACATGCCGAAGTGCAGTGATTTCTGTAGTCATTTTCTGGACGCACTTTTATGACACAATTAAGACCTCCTTTGCTATCTTACAATAACACTGAAGCTATAAACCCATCATTACTGTCCTCCTGTCTGTCATTTAAAATGGAAGCAGAAGACTTTTTTGAATCTGAAGGATATCACTTTAGTTTGTCAAAAACAGTTTGGTGATTTAGTGCATTAATGGGCATTTCTATCCTGGAAATACGAATAGCCGTGCGTTAGCCGCCGCATGCTAACGTTAGCATGCTAGCGCCGTATGCTAACGTTAGCATGCTAGCGCCGTATGCTAACGTGGAAGTGGGGGTGTTGAAAATGTCCTGAAACAGTTACCAATGTCTTGTTAAGCTCTGTCTTCCCCAGAACATAGTAGGATCTAAAATGATTTTTAAAGATGAAGGAGCAAGTTGAAACATGCTGTCTCCCTCCTTGCTAGCAGGCTCCATTGGGAGCTGCCTGGCTAACTAACTACGGTGGCCCTACACGGCCAAAATTCTACAGCGGCCGAATGCACAGGAGCGGTAAAAATACAATATAAAATTTTAAAAAAGTTTTAAAATCGATTTTGGGGCTTTTAGAATCGATTCTGAATCGCCAGGACTAAGAATCTTGATTCTTTAAAAAATAGATTTTTTTTGCTGCATCCCTAATTGCTACACACTGAAACCTTTTTGTCCACAACTAGATACACACACTAATATTACTGTATGAGGGACGACCATTGCACTGCCTATGTCATATTCAGGGGACGGAGAGCAGGCAGGGGGAGGGGGGTCAAAAACACCAGATGAGAATTTTTTCACTTTGCAAAGTCTAAATTTGAGTTAGGATGACATTTTTGACTTGTGAAAATTTCTCAACAAGCTTATTTTATGCTTTTCATTAGACTACTATTAGCTTAAAAACACTTTTCATTTCTCCTTTAAAAATGTTTTTAACCAACTGCAGTCCTCATCAGAGGCGCTGGAGCAGGTCCAGAAATACGTAACCCCCCAGCGACCAGATCCCCGCTCGGCTCAGGGGCCTGTCCGGTACCGGGACCAGGCCAAGGCGTTACGCCAGCAGCAGAAGTGGGCACCGCCTGCAGCCACGTTCGCCGTGCCAGCACCACCAGCAACGGCCAGGGGCCAACCGCCTCACTTCCAGAGGTTCGGCAGAGGCAGGCAGTCCTCATGGTTGGGCCAGAACCAGGACACGAGGAAGAAATACTTTAAAAAGTGATGGGGCGCCGGAGTTGTGTCGGGTGTTGATGGCAGTAATTTGAGTGAGAGCAATAAAATTACTCTCACAAAAAACAGAGTGTCTTATTCACATGTGAGTTCATCTGTTTCTACTGACACATCTCCACAAATAAGTTCTAAGGTTGTTTCAAATCAGGTTTTTTCAAGCAACCAGAGGGTAAAAATGAGTTTCTGTCGTCAAGCAGTGGACCGACAGACTGCTGCAGCTGCACCTGCGAGCAGCGAACTCTGGGTGAACTCAGTAGCCCCTCCTCGCACGAAGGAGAAGGCGCGCTCGGACAAACATCTGAAATCAAAGAGTGGTAAACTGTTTAAACAAAGCAGAGTCCAATATGCTTGTTTTCAATCTGTTAAAAATCATGAGCCTGTTTTAACCAGGACTTTTTCACCTCTTCCTGCTGCACTTCGAACAGAAACATGCACAGGTTTCATGCGCGTAGGCAAGGGGGGTTCGGGGGGTTCGAAGGAACCGCCCACTTTTAAAGGAGAAGTTGACAATGTTAAACTAATGTGGCTGGATAGCTCAACTGATAAAGCGTCTGCCTTCAGTCCCAAAGCTCGTGGGATCAAGTCCTGCATGGTACAACGTTTTTTTTTTTTTAATTCATTCCAAATTAAAAAAGCACAAGAAAACTATTTACAAAACAGCAAGGAATAAAACAATGCATTAAATGAAAGGAATCAGACGAAGAAAATAATCTTATCTGCCCCTTCTCAAACTATTTTTTTTTTCAAACACTCGATTCAAACAACTAATTTTACATTTGTCTTTTATTGGATAAAAAAAGTAGTTAATATGCCTGTGAAGAAAGAAGAATGTGTTAACCACAGGCTGTGGTTAACACATTCTTCTTTTTTTATCCAATAAAAGAGTGTTTGAAAAAAAAATAGTTTGAGAAGGGGCAGATAAGATTATTTTCTTCGTCTGATTCCTTTCATTTAATGCATTGTTTTATTCCTTGCTGTTTTGTAAATAGTTTTCTTGTGCTTTTTTAATCTGGAATGAATAAAAAAAAAAAAAACGTTGTACCATGCGGGACTTGATCCCACGAGCTTTGGGACTGAAGGCAGACGCTTTATCAGTTGAGCTATCCAGGCACATTAGTTTAGCATTGTCAACTTCTCCTTTAAAACGAACCGCCCCCCACAAAATTCTGGCTACGCCCATGGGTTTGCACCGTGACGCGTCAGCTGACAAACAACCCTTTCATGCCCGGCCTCCCATGGACTGTTGTGGACAAAATCTGCAAGGTGGTGGTAGAGGCCAAGGTATCTTCTCCTTCAATTCAACACACACATGCGTCTCCTCTGACAGCTCACAGTACCGTGTGGTTAACCACATGCACGCTAAACAGCTGGTTGGAAAAAACTCTCCGCAACGGTTATACTCTACAGTTTGCGGAGACACCTCCAAAATTCGACGGAGTGCTGGAAACGAAACTGTCGTCCCCAGAACAGGGAATAATTCTCCAGTCGGAGCTGAAGGAGTTATTACTGAAAAACGCAATTTCCAGAGTCCCTTCAGGGAAGGAGGAAAACGGTTTTTATTCAAAGTATTTCCTGGTCCCAAAGAAACCAGAGGGTTACAGGCCGATTCTGGACCTGTCATTTTTCAACAAATATATCGTGACTCGTCCTTTTCACATGCTGACGATAAAACGTGCACTGGAGTACGTGAATCACGGGGAATGGTTTACGTCAATCGACTTGAAAGATGCATATTTCCATGTTCCTGTGATAAACAAACAGGAAATATCTCAGGTTTGCATTTCAAGGCGCTTGTTACGAGTTCAATCGAGTCCCATTCGGGTATGCGCTCGCGCCGCGCACTTTCAGCAAAATCATCGAGGCGGCGCTTCACCCACTTCGTTCCAGAGGAATGAGAATATTATTTTATCTCGACGACATTTTGCTGCTGTCCCGCTCCAGGGCGGAGGCAGAAGCACAAACATCTGTACTGGTGAATCATCTGTCACAGCTGGGGTTCACAATAAACTGGAAGAAAAGTTCTGTGATCCCAGCTTAGAAAATCATTTTTCTGGGAGTGAATCTCTGCTTAGTCAGCATGACAGCTGTCTTGTCAGAGCAGAGGAGGGACTCGCTGACGTCACTGCTCCAGCGTGTTCAGCCCGGCAGGACAATAACAGCTCTGACTGTCATGAGGCTGTTAGGAACCATGGTTGCAGCTCACACAGTGATCAGGTTAGCTCTGCTGCACATGCGCAGATTGCAGCATTGGTTTATCCGTCTGAGACTCGACCCGGTTCGCCACAAATGGCGCCGGATCACGGTACCACAGTCAGTGAGAGCAGACCTGGTTTTCTGGGGGAATCCCTGCATTCTATTGGAGGGAGTTCCCCTGGGCCGAGTGACGTCTCACGAGGCGGTCTTCACAGATGCGTCTCTTTCCGGTTGGGGAGGGACTTATCTGTCTCACTCGGTGGGAGGGACCTGGCCAGCGGACACGTCTCTTCACATAAACATTTTGGAACTAATGTCAGTTCACAAAGTTCTCAAACGCTTTGTTCACATGCTCAGGGATCAGAACGTGTTAGTTCACACGGACAACAGAGCCACGGTAGCGTACATGAATCGCCAGGGCGGAGTCAGATCGCTCCAGCTGCTAGACGCGGCCAGAGAGCTGCTCTGTTGGGCTCGCGTTCACCTAAAATCGCTGAAAGCAGCTTACATCCCCAGCTTGCAAAATAAAGGAGAAGATATTATGTTCCACGGGGGACCGCTAGACAGAAATTGGGCTCTGCATCCCGAAATAATATCTCAGATCTGGAGCAGATTCGGCAGAGCGGAAGTGGACTTGATGGCGTCTCGCGAGAGCGCTCAATGCCCCCTGTTCTTTTCCTTAAGTCCCCTAGACGCTCCCCCACTGGGAGTGGACGCTTTTGCCCATAGACCGTGGCCAAAAATTCTGATTTATGCTTTTCCTCCAACCTCACTGCTACCAGCGGTCCTGGAGAGAGTGAGAGAGGAAAAGTTGTCAATGATCCTGATCGCTCCAGAGCGCCTGAACGCACCATGGTTTCCGGTGCTGCAACAGTTGACGTGAGATCATGGAGGCTTCCCATGAGAGACGACGCTCTCCTACAGGCAGGAGGAGCAATAAAGAGTTTCCCTGTGGTAGGTCAACATATGTTGGCCTGGTTACTGAACGTAATTGCTTAGAAAATCTGGAGTTTTCTGAAGATGTTATAAGAACTATCCAGGGATCACGTGCCCAATCTACAACGACTGTTTATGTGTCAAAATGGTCTGCTTTTCAGAAATGGTGCCTGGATAAAAGCATGGATCCTTCTTCATGCTCTCTAGGCTCCATCTTGTCTTTCCTACAGCTGCTGCTGGACAGGAATTTGGCTTTTCAGCACGATAAAGATCTATGCGGCTGCTATCATCTTGTCATGAAGGTTTTAATGACAGGACCGTGTTTAATCATCCCCTGATGAAATGTTTTCTGAAGGGTGCACGTCGTTTGAGGCCAGTCTCTCGTTCACTGGCCCCTCAGTGTTATCTAATTACTGTACTGAGTGCATTAATTAAGGAACCTTTTGAACCGATTGACCAAATTTCTCTGAAATGTTTGTCTTTTAAAACAGCACTGCTGTTGGCATTAACGTCAGCGAAAAGAGTAAGTGACATGGCAGGCCTGTCGGTTTCTCCTTAGATTCAAGGAGATAGAAGCTCAGCTGAGCTTCGACCAAATCCTGCTTTCATCCCTAAAATCATAACAACTGCTTTTAGGTCCCGTATCATCACTCTTGACGGTTTCTGTCTCCCTCCTCATGGTAATGAAGAGGAGAAACGGCTGCATTTGCTCTGCCCAGTCAGAGCACTTAAATGTTATGTAACTCGCACAGCAGAGGTGCGTAAATCTGATAGATTGTTTGTACATTTCAGGAAACAATCTCGGGGTCAACCTCTGACCTCTCAGAGGCTGTCACACTGGTTGTGTGAGGCCATCTCGCAGGCCTACACCTTCTCAGGCCTTCAGCCTCCTGATGGTATTAAAGGTCACTCCACCAGAGCGATGGCGGCTTCAGCAGCCCTTAGCAAGGGCCTTTCTGTACAGGATATCTGTACAGCCGCATCGTGGTCGTCATAATAATAATAATAATAATAATGAATTCAATTTATAACGCACTTTTCATTAATGAAAATCTCAAAGTGCTACAAGGAGCAACAGAATTAAATGACAAAAAAACAAATAATAAAACAATTAAAATCAATAACAATATCAGCTAAGATCAAAAGTAGAATCATGAGGAGGTAGAGTATGCTTGGTCGAAAAGAAAGGTCTTCAAGCCGCTCTTAAAGTCAACCACAGACTGTGGGGCTCTTAGACAGTCAGGAAGAGAGTTCCACAGGCGGGGGGCAGCCACACTGAAAGCCCGGTCTCCCATGGTCCTTAATTTGGTTCTCGGAATGTGAAGGAGATTGCTGTTCTGTGACCGCAGCGAACGGGTGGATG
>JBBPBX010021791.1:15998-31390 GCA_038048925.1 Garcialebias charrua | reverse complement strand
AGGATTTTTATCTTCTTTCACCCAGTGTGTCTCTCACTGCCTCCTTGAGACATGGTTTTCTCTCATTTCCCCAGAACGCAGTGAGCACACAGCCAATCAACTGAATTCAGTTACACTTTAGCTCAAATCTTCAGAAGTGAAGGGTCTTTTTAACTTTTCATATCTCCTACAATAAAGACTAGAAACATAAAAATACACATGTGACCAACATAAAAATACACACGTGACCATCACTGCTTATGGTGCACGAAATTTTAAGATCCGACTCGTAGCTTTTGCACAGCTACTTTTCGATTTCAGTCGGCCTCTCGATAACTTGGTAGTCTGGGAGTGAGAGACACAGGTGGGTGGTTGCCATGGTGACCCCAATGAGCCTCTGGAAGCAGCTTTAACGTTTCATTTCATCTCAGTTCTCTTTACTTTAAACGTTTTTGTATATCAACCCAAAGACAATTTTTAGCTGAGATTAATACAAATTCATGTTGGAGTTTTGGGCGGTTTACGTTGTGCAATAACTGTGTTTTTAATTGTTCTGATAGTGCATAACGACAATTGCATATCTACCCAGGGTGTGATAATATTTGCAGATCAATGATTACCCTGCCAGGTGTTGAGGTTTCTGGCAGCCAAAACTCAATTTCCTGTCTGCGTTTGGCCTTCTGAGTCCCACGCACATTTTCAGCATTTCCACGAGCGGAGGCTGTTGACACGGAGCGAGGGGAAAAGATGGCGGATGATTCTGGTGCATGCTCTAATTAGCCTCTCCCCCAGAGTTCTCCTGATGCTGCCATTACCTGGTCACAGATGACACTCACCAGAGGTAAATGGCTCCAGAGTGCCTCATTTACAGTTTTAATGGTGGGGCTAAATAGGATTTTGGCACCATTTTTGTTCCCTACTTGTCCTGGTTAGAGGCTGAAAATGGCGCCTGATTATCTATAAAATCCACTTCACTTTAATTTTGTCTCTTTGCACAATGGATAAAAATCACACAAACATAAAGCAACCATTAAAAAACACCACTGAGAGTGGAACAAAAACTTTCCACAGTGAGCAAGTGGATCTAAATCCCGTCACACCTAAACATGATCAAAAGTTTTAAATGACCTCCCGTTTCGTTTTGCTTTGCCTTTAACCTAGCCTGGTTAAAACCAGACCCTTGTCCTTCACTTCGCTTTGGACTAGGGTCTGGGACTTCTCTCATAGACAACGATTTCTCCGGTAGATTTTTGACCGGACCAATCAGAGAACAGAAGGCGGAGTTTTGTTAGTTTAGCCTGGCGAGGTCCAGGCTATTCAGATAAATAGCTCAGAAACCACTCGGTGGATATTTTTTCTGCTACCAGTGTGTAATTATATGGCTCTAATTTACTGACTGTTGGCCTAGATTAAACATTTGAGATAAAATTCGATTTTTTATCATTTATTTTCGTAGCGCACCCGAGGCTGTTTGGAAAATGTCAAACCGAAACTATTTAAATCCAGCAGATTTGACCATTTCGTGAATTGATTTAGGAACTGTTAAGCTCAGGAACACTTCTGATATAACGTCAGCTAAGAAATATATTTTTTCTCAGCAAAGAAATAATAGTTTTTTACCTTGTTTTCATGAAAATTCCTTCGTGGCGGCAGCCATTTTAACTGACGACGTCAGTCGACGTCGTTCAAAACTCCGCCTTCTGTTCTCTGATTGGTCCGGTCAAAAATCTACCGGAGAAATTGTTGTCTATGAGAGAAGTCCCAGACCCTAGTACAAAGCGAAGTGAAGGACAAGGGTCTGGTTTTAACCAGGCTACCTTTAACCAGATGTTCTTGAGATTTTTATGTAGTTTTAATCAATAGTTTTCCAGAAAGTTTACAAAGTTGTTTTTCTGTTTGACTTGTCATGATAAGTGGTTTCCTTTGGTTGTTGTTTGCTTTCTTGTTTTATTCATTTTGTTATAGTGTTCTTAGGTTTACATGTTTTCTTAAATGTTTTATTATCTCTTGAGTTTAGTTTGCTTTGTGTCCTAGTACTGTATTTCTTGGTCACATTTTCCTCAGTGAACCATTCTCACCTGCTTGCCATGTTCATTAGACTCAGCTGTTTTCACCTGTAAACACTTCTCCAAGCTTGTAGTGCTGCAATTTGTGAAACAATATTTCACTTAGTGAAACAAGAGTTGCACAAATAAGCTTTTAGACCTGCAGTGGTGCTTGAAAGTTTGTGAACTCTTGATATTTTTCTATATTTTGAGCATAAATATGACCTAAAACCAGGGATGAGCGATACTGGATTTTTGGCCGATATCTGATATGCCGATATGTTAAAAATTATTTGGCCGATAACCAATACCAATACTGATATTTTTTTCCCCTAGATTTACTTACAGAGACTACATAGCTTTCTCTGCTGTGTAATTAAAATACTACATAATTCTGTATGGTCTTTGTCAGTTTGACCTGCTGTCAAATGCAGATGCCAAAAAGGAGGCTGATGCAACACTTCAACTTGGATTATGTTTAATGTCAAATTTATTTAAGACATTTACTCTCTCTAACACAATGACAACATTTGAGCAGTGCAAATTTGTGAAATGTTCACAAATCTTAACTCAACGGTGCATGATGTCATAATGCTGTCCTGGCACTGCAGGTATCTTGTCACTGGGTAAATAGTGCCTTTTATATCGGTGAGTTATTTTGATGTGAGTTATTTTGATGGAATGGCCGATGTTCGATATTTAACTTTATCGCTAATATTGGCCGATACCATGCCGATAATATTGTGCATCCCTACCTAAAACATCATCAGATTTTCACACAAGTCCTAAAACCACATAAAAAGAACCCCGTTAAACAAACGAGAAAAAAATGTTTGTTTATTGAGGAAAATAATCCAATATTACATATTTGTGAGAGGTAAAAGTACAAAGTAAGTGAACTTTTGCTTTCAGTATCTGGTGTGATTCTCCGGTGCAGCAATAACTAACTAAATGTTTCCAGTAACTGTTGGTCAGTCCTGCACACCAGTTTGGAGGAATTTTAGCCCATTCCTCCATACAGAACAGCTTCAACGCTGTTGTTGAGTTTCCTCACACTAACTGCTGCTTCAGGTCCTTCCAACCGTTTAATCATAGTTTTAGTTGCAGCTCAGTCAGTCATTAACAATTGTTATTAAAGTCCAAGTTTATTCTTTAGCACTTGTGTTACAGTTTGAATTATTGGATCCATCCTAAACCACCTGGCTGGGTTTTCACTCCTATTCTGTCCAAAACTATAGAACGGCTGTTTCCTTGGAAGTAAAATATACCATAATTTCCAGATTATAAATCACTACTTTTTCACACGCTGGAGCTTGGACGACTGACGGTGAGAAATCATTTACCAAAACTGGCTGCATGCGCAGAGCATGCTTTGCTCAAGCCATGCCAGTGGATCGTGACAGTGGAGCAGTGTAAAAAAAATCCTCGGCAGGAGGAAGATGAAGCTAGAGATCAATCACTTCCTGGAAGACTTCTGTATATTTTTACCAGCTGTGTTACAGGCACTGTTCAGAAAAAACAAAATAAAATAATTACTGTATGTATTTGTGTATGCTACCAGTACATATTTAATTAAAAGTTTTAAAAATCTTTGTGTAAATATCTTGAGTAACAACATGGACACCTGCAACTTATAGACAAGCGCAGCCTATATATGTTCAAAATTATTATTATTTTTTTTAATTTAGTGGGTGCTGCTTATAATTGGGTGTGCTCAATAATCCAGAAATTACGGTAATGAATCACCCTCAAAGGAGTGCAAATTGCTCACTGCCTCAAATGCCAAAGTTTTGTAGAAACATCTTGCAGTTAGCACTCAGACTGTGTTGGGAATGACCCTCAGCTACTACCACGCCAAATATTAGCTCAATAAATATCTTTGAAGTTGACCAAATTATAGCTGGAGAAATGAAGCTTCCTGAAGCTGGCATCTAAAAGGGCTTCATTACTCGAAGCTTTCCAGCGCAGTCCTTTACTGAGGGCACACGGTGGCCCAAAGTACTGAGAGCAGCTTGAAGCTCCATCTTGAAATGACCAGTTTGATTACCCATATTTTCCGGAATATAGGTCGCAGCTTTTCATCATTTTTGCATGCCCTGCTCGGTGCGACCTATTTATGGCTTTTTATAAAATTAGCTAATTTGTAATCATTTATTAAAGGGGACCACAGATGCAAAATTCACTTTTTAATGTTTTTGTACTCAACTTTGGGTATTTACTTCATAAAAAAACAGTCCTAAGGCCAAAAAAATGCACCCAGTGGTTTATTTACTATAAGTATATTTATTTATCTTAGATAGAAACGGCCCGATTGCACTTCCTGCGGTTTGTTACGTCACAAACCGCAGCCACAACCCACAGCCACAACCCATCCCAACCTTTGTCCCGCCCCCGTCACCTAGCAACCCCTGGTAATGCTCCACCCACGCGGTTCCTGAGTTCATCTCAGCCTGCACACTAGGTGGCGGTATGCACCTAACAGTTGTTTGCGATCCGCCATAAATCAAATGGAGAAGAAGAAGAATAGTTCATCTCAGCAGAATGGCTCCTAAAGTTAAATGTTGCGTTGTTGGCTGCATTACACAACATGTGTTGATACACACTCTTCCAGTCTCAGAGAGCAGAGATGCGTGGCTTAATTTTATTTTTAATGGCAATGTCCAGGCGACATTACCGTAGAAGAATTACACTTCTTATACGATGAAGGACTACTTTCGTACAACTGCCAGTTTGGTTGAGTGGTTAGCGCGCTCGAACGCCACTCGGGAGACCTGGGTTCGCATCTTGTCCATGATCTTTTTTTTCCCCCCCCTTTTTTTTTTTAAACTCCTGGCGCAGATAATGGAGCACTAAGCAGATTTAAAATTGAGTTTTCAGATGGGAATGTGTGCATGTTTGTGTGAGTGTGTGTGTGTGTGTCGGGCCAGCACGGCTCCTCGGAGAAACACAGATAAAAAGATAGCCCCGCTGTGAGTGTGTGTGTGTGTGTGCTTTGCTCCATCCAGCTCGCGCGCACAGGCAGAGGGTGGGAGAGTCAGAGGAGACATTACAGAGGAAGAATAAAAAATGACACGACAACTTGTACACTCTGATCTGTCGTGGTCCAGTTCAGCTCAGTCTCAGTCCTCGTCTGCCTTTGGAGGGCGGAGTTAATGCAAGCAGAACTTTGAAGGGCGTGCCACGAGATCTCATTATCATAAACCGGTCGTTCAAAACGAAAGTTAAAAATGGCAGAATTAAAAAGGGTATAATTGATTATCTAAGAATTATTTTGTGTATTAAATTGAATAAACAGTGTCTGGTAACCCCAAAGAAATACCATAAAAATTTTAAAAACATATCTGTGGTCTCCTGTCAAAAATTAAACTGAGACACACTCTTACAATAATGTCAGCTAACAAATATATATTTTAGGTGTTTATCCTGCTAAAATTATTCATTTATTAAAGAAAAGTTCAGCTCAGACACATATTTGCTATAATTTTTATCAAACAAATAATTGTTTTTAAGTGTTAATCTTCTTAAAAGCTTGCTGTGCGCTCCTGTGGCAGACATTTGCAGCAGAGCTAAACACGGTCCACATTTTGACGTAGGTGCGACCTAAATTCAGGTGCGACCTATATATGGATTTTTCCAATTCTTTGGCAATAATTGTACAATGCGACCTATATTCAGGTGCGACCTATATTCCAGAAAATACGGTATGACTGATTGCCCATGCCACAGAGTTTGGCTGACAGCTTCTGTCTGCTCACGTGACATTTCTGTCTGACATCAGGTGGAATATGTTTGGGTGGAAAAAGTGGATTTTTGACAAATTACTAATTTTGATGAACAAAGTGTTTATCTTTCTTTAAACTAATGCTATGGTGTGGTCGCCTTTTCCTTGTGACTTCTTGATGTTTGTAAAAGTAAAAAAAAAAAGATAAACACTGTATTCAATGTATACACCACAGTCTTACGGAGCTCTGAGTACACTTGTGCCTCCATCTGCTTAACCATGGACAGACAGTTTTACATTGTATATATATCATATTGTAACTTATATATGTTGTGTATTTTTATGTATAATTTTGACCTGGGTGTAGAAGGCCATATAAACTGGTAAAATAAGCCTATTAGTTGTGGTGGCCATCTTGAGTTTGGTTTATTGTAAAAGTTAATCAGTTGTAGCTTTGCATTCAATAATGCAACACGATTTTCATCCTGTACTTTCTGAGAGTTTCATCAAAATCAGTCCAATTCATGAGATGTTTTGCTAACAGAGATATTATTGCCCACCTTTCCCCTTTTGGTGGTGGGATATATTTAGGGATGACTTAAAACTTTTACACAGTACCTGTACTGTGTTTAACACGTAGAGTACTTTCTGTGATTTTAATGTTTGCAAGCAAAAATTGAAGTTTTTTTTAAGTGCATCATAGTAAAAGAGTCCAACAGTAAAGTTTAGAGCAAAAATACTTTTTATTTTATGGTGTATGGAATGATCCTTTGTTTGTGCTGATGGAGAGAATAAATCAGAGAAATTAGAATAAAATGTAATTTATGAGAAGGTAATTTTCTGCATCTCTTTGTTTTTTAAAACATTATAAAAACAATGTGTTGGTTTCTTGAAAACATAAATCCTGTTGGAAGGTGTGCACAGATGTTTTTAGGCCTGTCAAATGTATTTGCACATAAAAACAAAATTGAGAGGAGAGAAAAAAAAAGCGAAATTGACGCTCCTGCAGAAGATGTCAGAAGCCAGAGGATAACGAGCTGAACTTTGAGACGTGAAAACAGCAGCTGACTACTGGTTGATTAGTTCACGGAGGAGCTTCAAATCAGGAAGCCTATGTGTGTGTGTGTGTGGGGGGGGGGAGACAAATACGGTAGTCCTCGACTTAAAATGGTCTCGAGTTACGGCGTTTCGTGGTAACGACACGCATCTCCATTAAAAAAAATAAAAAATATTATTATTATTATTTTGAAAATTGTATTTTGATAAGCCGAGTTACGCAGTTTCCGGTTTGGCGTTCTAAACGTAGCGGCGGAGAAATACTGCCCTGTACTCTCTAAAAAAGCTAAGTCTGGTCCTCTGGACATTCAAAAAACAAAACAAAACTTGTTGGAGCAAGCTGGACAGGCAGCAGCTGTGGAAAAGTAGCTGTTTTATGGACGGCGGTTTTACAACGTAAACAAATGCAGAATCCGGAGGAGGGACGGAGGAAATGTCTTCACCAACAGTCCAGAGTAAGAAATTAACTCTTTTTTCCCTTCATTATGGCTCTCAAATGTATGTGTTTTTTTACAATTATGTAGGGTACTGTGTTAGGATAGGCTATGCTTTGTAAAATACAGTACTGTACGTATAAGGTGAAGTATTTACGTATGTTCCGACTTACGTCAAAATTCGGGTTACGACGCCGCGTAGGAACGGATCTCCGTCGTAAGTCGAGGACTACCTGCTGGGAAATGTGTAAAATAAAACCACAAAGTGAGAGAAAATGTTGCTCTGCTTGCAGGAGAGTATCTGAGTAAACATGGGACCTGCCATCTTTGTGATGCTACCTGTCTGCAGTGCACGGGTCCAGAGAGCGAGGACTGCACCAGGTGTCCAGAACCAAGGTGACTTGACACCTGACGAGCAAACACCCACACCTGGACCTTAAAATGAATTGAAGACCTTTGTGTCTTCAGTTATTTGTGCACACACGTTTACAGTTTGTTTTTACGTTTCCAACTGATTACATGTTTTGTGGGCGGCACGGTGGCGCAGTTGATAGAGCCACCGCCTCTCAACAAGCAGGTTGCCCCGGTTCAAATCCTGGCTGGGGGGCCTTTCTGGGTGGAGTTTGCATGTTCTCTCCGTGCATGCGTGGGTTTTCTCCGGGTGCTCCGGTTTCCTCCCACAAACCAAAAACATGCATGTTGGACTGATTGCTAACTCTAAATTGTCTCTAGCTGTGAGTGAGAGAGTGAATGGTTATTTATATATCCCTGTGATGGACTGGAGACCTGTCCAGGGTGTCCTTTGCCTCTTGGGCACCAGTGATCCCCACACTGAGAAAAGGAAGAAGCAGGCAAAGATAATGGATGGATGTTTTGTTAGTGGTTCTTGTCAGTTTTCTTAACTTCAGCCTCTGAGGTCAATGGATGTTATAGAAATGCTCAGAGATAGCAGAACTGGCTGCTTGACTCTTCTTCATAATCCTGAAAAATTGATTTAGTCAGATGGAAAATCAGTAGATGAGTTTAGAGGAATCACAGCCATCAGTGCAGCATGCCAATTATTTAGTCACAGAAGCAGGCAAAAGACCAATGTTACTAAAAGACTGGAACCAGTAGCTGTATTTGTTTGTAGTCATTTGAATGGGAGGCAAACTTGATAAATCTGATGAAACAGAGACTGAATGGTCACAGTTCCTCACCTGAGTTAAAGCCCTACAGTCAAACCTATGATGGCAGCATATCAAAAAAAGATGCAGAGAATTTTCAAGCAACTCTGACTGAAATTATTCCCAGAATCTGGGATGGAGACTGAACTTTTCAGCAGGAAAACGACACTAAACAGAGAAACAAAGGCACGGTTTGAGGAACATTCTGCTTAAACTTGTACTGATCCAGGCACGGGGTGGATCTGAATCCAGCAGACCCTCTGGAGAGACCTGAAAATGGCCGAATACTGAAGCTTCCACCATTGTGCCAAAAAAGAATGAGCAAAACTTCAGAGAAACGGTGTACCAAGCTTGTGGGATCATTCCCATGAAACTTTTAGGCTGCCAAAGTTACAAAATGAGCTCCAAGACTCGTCCAAAACACATTATTTGTCTTTTTTAAATGTTACAAAACACTCTGTGAATTGTTTAGCTTCATCCCTTTATGTGCTCATTAAAAAGAGAAGAAAAAAGTGAATCCATGTTGAGACAAACCTGAAAAACTGTTTTAGTCGTTTAAAGAGGCAAACTTTTACTGTGGAAATAACAAACCCTGCGTTTCAAAACAGCCAACGATCAGAAAGTCAAAAGGTCGGTAATGGTAAAAATCGGGCTCCGCAATATTCTGTATTTTGTCTGATTTTTACATATTTGTTGTGAACGACTTTAGGTTGTTTGATGATGGGAGGTGTGTTATTCACTGCCCGACCGGCCGTTACGCAGACGGAGCACAGTGCCGACCCTGTCACCCCACCTGCCATTCATGCTCTGATGGAGGGGCAGAAAACTGCACCAGCTGTGATAAAGGTATGACACAACTTCACCCCCAAAAACCAAGCAGTTAAAAAAAAAATCTTACAGTGGACCTAACAATGTGTACAGTTTTTATTTTGTGCCATTTTGGTTAAGAAAAATAAAATCTACTTAAAAATAAAATCTACTTAAAAATGACAAAAGTCATAACAAGAAAAACGTACCAAAAAACAAACAAAAACAAAAAAATACAGTTGTCTCTTTAACATTGTTTCATGACAAAATTATCTTTATTTAACACAAACTAATGACACTAGCCTTAACAATAAGGACAGACTCTTTGAAAAAGTAAAAAAATAATTTGACCATTGTGACATGTTAAACTAAAGCATGTACCGTTCTTAAGGCACATCGGATTATAAAGTGCATTAAGTGAAGCAAAACAGTCAGACAAGTCAACTCATTCACAATAACCACATAAAATCAGTTTGAGGTCAGTAAGCACAACCAGCATTAATACATAAGGCACATCTGATTATAAGGCTCATTGTCAAATTTTGAGAAAATTGAAGGATTTTAAGTGCCTTATAGTCTGAAAAATATGGTAATAACATCACATTCTACAATATTGTAATCAGTCTTCATACTTAAAGGATGAGAAGTAGTGACTGTGCAGTTTGCTATCAGCACAGTGACTGAACGTGAACCAGAGAAACCAAAGCAGAGGTGTCTCAGAAGCTTCAAAAGAAAATGTCTGATGAGCATGTTAAAGCTAAAGGTTATAAGAACACCTCCAAGCTGCCTGATGTTCCTTCAGCTACATGGATTGTTCTGAGGCTCAAGGTCCCCAGGGCTGGAGACAACCTCCCTGGATGTAGCTGGAAGAGGAAAATTGGAGATAATAAATAATAATAATAAATGTCACATTTTTGTCATCTGTGTGTATGTTTCCCATACTTGACAGACGAAATTGGCCTCTGCATTTAACCCAACCACCACCAGGTGGTGCAATAAATAAAGACGTTAGAATAGATTCCACAGAGATTAGAGGTGAACTCCAAGGTCAAGGAGTGTCAGTGTTAACTTGACCAAATGCATGTTGAAAAGTCTCAAACGCTCGGGGAGAGCGTTGCTTGGCCAGATGAGACAAAAATTGAGCTCATACCTGTCAAGTTTTGTATTTAAAAATAAGGGACATTTTCTGCTGGGTACTCCGAGCCATCCCACTAGCCCAACCAAAGTCCTAACACAGTTACCCTACATTGTATAAGGAACATTATCAAATAGGCATACACAATATACCTAATTTAATGCAGCTTACTTTTGATGAGTTGTGTAGCCTTGGTTTTTCCGCTGAGTATCTTCGTGCGATTGCAGAGTCCGGGAACATCTCAGCTACACATTTGTTGAAGTCATCACAGAAGGTAAAAGCAATGTTGTTTTTCGCGCACAGCATTGCCATTTTAACCTCCGCATTTATGACCTGGTCTGCCTCTGTGGCATTTCTAGTCACAAATGGGGACATTGCCTGGGCATGTTTTTGTGCCTCTAGCCCGCGTTTGTGCTTGACGGATTTTTCATGCTGACGGACATCGTTCCTTCCCCCATGAGAGACACTAAAGTCACAGTTACAAATCTTACAAAACGCGTAATTGTGCCCCACCATACTCTTCTTTTAGGAAAAGTAATTTCGCTGTCCCATTTTTCAAGATATTTACACAAAGTCTTAACTTTTTTGGCAGGGACGCCTTCTCTCTCATTACATTCATCCATCTCTGATGTGTTTTTCCGGGTTCCGCTGCCAGCACTAACATCGCGAGAACTGCCACCGAGGCTACTTCAGGCGGCAGTTCTCGCGAGGATAGTGACATAATTCAGAGGCACTGGAATGTTTTTTTTATTTTTTATTTAAATAATATTATAATACGGGAAATTTCCGGGAAAAGAATAATTCGGGATGATGACAGGAAAGAAGGGTAAAATCCGGTAGTTTCCCGGCCAAAACGGGAGACTTGACAGGTATGATTGAGCTTTTTGGCAACAAGTCCCATCGGCTCTGCGTTCACGGAGCCGAAAATTAAACGTACTTAATCTGAACAAGGTACAAAAAAATCTCAAGACTATCAAGGCACTCAGGAGCAAAAGGTCCCAGTCCAAAGTCATGATGATGATCCGATGTGCACGTTTAAATCACCCAAAAACAGATAAGAGCAAAGCATTGGACTCTGAAGTGGCCTTTTGAGCTCTGCATCCTGTGTGTCAAGGTCATTTATTTCATTGACCTTTTGTTGTTTTTTAACAAAACGACACAAATTTGCTCATGTCTGTACATGTTTGCATGTTCATTTAGGTGATCGAAGAAACAGTTTCTTTGTAAAATCCAATTAAAAGTTGCATAATTTATGTGCATAAATGTCTGCTTCTTATAAAACATGCACACCCAGTTCCTGATATGACTCTGGTAGTTTTAAAGGCTCAGGGTCGTTCACTCAGAAGGGTCTTGACGGTTGTCTGTGGCGCTTCTGGGTCCAACACGACCAAACTTCAGAGGGTAAACTGATCTAATGAGGCCTCAACTGTGTTAAAATGGGAAACCAGCCTTTTTTCTTTTGCATCATACAAATTATTGAATACTTCTTATGATCTGAGCTTGCTTAAATGATAAACTTTGTCTCTAGTTTTACTTTTTAAATAAAAATTCGCAAGAAACACGTCAATATTAGAATTTTATGCAGTCACACCAAATCCTATTTTCCTTCATTAATATAAATGTCAGACATCATGAGAAGAGCACAGCTGAAATATGAAGCTGATGGTGTCGAGAACAAACGCTCTGTCAGACTGTGTTTTGGCTGTCAGGGGTGTATTTACACTGAGGAGGTACAGACTTGAGATACCAGGCTGCCAGGAACCCCCCAGACACACACACTCTTTCAATTAGCTGAAACATTTGTAAGACTGTTTGTTTGCAAATGTGGTTTCATTCAGTCTAAAATGTTCAATGAGACATAATAACAGCATGAATAGACCTTTTCTCTTCCTTCCCTTCTCAAAACAATCACTCTTATCTCAGTTTTGCTCACTGAGACACACACACACACACACACACACAGGAACATTTTAGTTACTGAGTTGATACTAAAGCTATCAAAGAGAAAAGTGAAGGACTGAACAAAAAGTGATGAAACAACAAAAAAATGCACAGTGAATCAAACCTTACCTACACTATCTTTACTTTTTAAAGTCTTCCACGCGTTTCAACGATGAACCATATACTGTACAGTATTTCAACAAATCCGCATCACAACACAGCTTATCATATTGTGATGTATTGTAATAAAAATAAACTTTGCTTTAACCAAAACCAACATTGGTTTGGCAGCTAAAACATTCAAAACTGGAGACGACATGCAGGGAGGACCATACACAGCACGGAAACTAATGATGTTAAACTGACAAATGAATGAGAACAAACCATATATACAGACAGGGACTGATGAGGAAGTGGAGACACCTGGGCTAGATGAAGACTGAGAACAGGTGAGAGTGGGCGGAGCTGCAGGAGAGGAGTAGAAGAAATAATGTCTGGAAACAGGGAGACAAGACACAAACTGAACCCCCAAAATACAGAAACACCGTGAGGAATGAACAGAGAACTGAACACTGAAAAACATTGATCCTGACAGTACTGTAATATTATATAACACACAGGGGGGCCGCCAGGAATATTGGGCCCCATGACAAAAAATCCAATTGGCCCCCCCTGCACAGCTGCTTTTGCCACATCTCTAGAATCTAACTGATCCAGCTAAAGTTTTACATAAATAACATTAAAGGCTTGCTTCCTTTGGTCCAATACTGGTACTAGCACAATATTTACTGTTAGTGAATTGTACATGCAACCGTCTGCATAGAGTATGCAATTCACTATTTAAAGCAAGATTAAAAACTAAAAAAAAAAAAACGAGGAGCCCCGCCGCCGGCAGAGACACGACGAGCAAGCGTGGCGTGCGCATGTGTTCTGAACGCAAACACGCTTCAAATTATTGTTAGTTCATATATCTGCTCTCAAATCAGTGGTAACATACTGCACACTCAAACTGATGGCATAATATGCCATCGTGAAATGGAGGCTAAGCTAGCGAACAGGTTGATAATCACGCACATCTCTACCCACCTCTCTTGGGGAAAAACTGTTACAAATCGACACCCTTTCCTTTGTCTGTCTTCCTTTTCTTTTTTCTCTTTCCTTTTTTGACAGCCTGATTTTACGATTTTTCTGGGCAGCATGTTTGTTGTTACTCTGTCATCCTCTGACTGCAAAGTAACACCAGCAGCGTCAAGTGAGCTAAAGCAGCTAGGAACATACCATTTCATGCAGATACAGGGGGGTGTTTGTTAAATATGAGGATGTTTGCTTTTTGGTCTGGGAGAGATAATATTTAAGTTTTACTGTTAAAACAAGTAAAAACAAAGCTACTACCATTAATGTATTATTATCAGGGTCCCACCACACCATGAAAAAAAAAAAGGCCAATCTGGGGCCCCTGTCAGTCAAGGGCCCTTGGAATTGTACCAACTTTTACCCCCCATACGGCGCCCCTGATTATAATTTTATATTATTACACAGTATTGTATCGTATCATTAGGCCTGTCGTGATAAACAATAAATCAATTAATCGCATGATGAAAATGATCAACCTCATTTTCATTTATTGGCTTTATTGTTTCTTCATCTCTCTCTTTCTAGTGAAGACACTGGAGGACAAAAGGCTCAACTCTGGTTCGCTTCACTGACCCCTCCCTTTCTCTTTTCTCTTTAAAATCAATTTTAACCATCCAAAATCATATTTTTTGATTGTTAAAAGCAGCTAAGCTGAGAAGCTAAGCTACGAGCTAAGCTAACAGGCCGACCTTGGGGGGAACCTCCGTCTTGTCGAAGCTCCAAAATTCCCAGTTGAAACCCATGCCTTCGTGTAAAAAGTTGTTTTTCTCTGCAAAAAGATGCTGAAAACTTGTTTACTGATTTTTTAAATGAAAAATGCTATGCTAAAGAGCTCAAACCACACCGAGCGTCCGCCATTTTGAGAACCGAAAAAAAGGAAAGAGACAGCCCATGTCAAGTCAAGGGGCCTCCCTCCCATTTTTCTTAAAGAGACACGCTGCTCGCTCCCTCACTATCTATCCTTTGGTTCAAACAGTCTTATAGTACCATCTGGTGGTCAAAAAAGGTACTACACTAAAAAAATTAAAAATGCATTCTCAAATTTGACAATAAGAACTAATTATTGTCAAATTTCAAACAATATTATCGCTTATCGCAATAATTCCTGAGATAATTAATCGCACAGCAAAATTTGTTATCGTGTCAGGCCTATGTATCATCAAATCATGTATCAAATGTTGTATTGCATCACATCACAACCTACATCATAATGTATTGAAATACATTATACAGTATTGTTGTATAGTATAACATAAAATATCATATTGTAATTAATCATATTGTATATCATATTGTCATAGTATCAATGTATTCAATGCCAGCTGATTTGTATTGGATCGTTTTATTTATGATCTGCAATGTTTTTATGTTTTTCGTGTTGTACTTCGTCTGTGTTGCCTGTTGCGTGTTTGTTTGTCCAGCACTTTGGTGTGGACTTGTTCCTGTTTAAAGATCCACTGACGTGATTTTTCTACTATTCATCAAATTGCTCAAAATATATATATTTTATCATTTAAATATGTTAGTTTTTGCAAACAAAATGATAAATCACTTTAATTTTGCTTTAAAAGTGATTTTGAACTTCAAGCTGTGTTTAATCGTGGGAAATCCGTTTACACCCGAACGCACCATCTGTGATGTAATGTCCAGAGTTGAGGCAGAGCTCTGAGCTTGTCACGGTGTGCGCAGCTCCACATGAAGGTCAGTCTGATACAGCATCAGACCTAAATTAGATCCTGTTGTTTCTTGTTCCATCACCCAAACTATTTTCTGCTTCCCAAAATGAAGACAAATAGCTCAAATCTTCACCTAGATTGATAAATTAGTCAAGTTTTAAAATGTCCGCTATTGAAGAGACTGGAGCCCTCTGCCTCTCACTCTGGACATTACGTCACAGATGGTGCGTTCAGGTGTAAACGGATTTCCCATGATTAAACACGGCTTGAAGTTCAAAATCACTTTTAAAGCAAAATT
>JBBPBX010021791.1:0-15738 GCA_038048925.1 Garcialebias charrua | reverse complement strand
ACACATACTTCAAGAGTTGAGTTAATACATCTCGCAATATGTCAGTTTAACATGCAAAAACAGGAACAAACTCTCGGGGATTGTCAGGATGTGCAGGAAAACTGCTGTGATAGCTCTACAGAATCTCACTGACCTACACAAGGTGAAGTTAGTGAACAAGTCCAGGCTGATTCTGGCAGATCCTGTTCATCCACTCCACTGTGAGTTCAGGTTGCTTCTATCTGGATGAAGGTATCTGCTGCCCAGATGTAGGATGAAAAAACTGAAAAACTAATTCATCTCTGTAGCATTCAGGCTTCTCAAGGAACACTGATGATTTCATATATTGTTATTTTAATGTCTTGTCCACTATGAACGTTTTGTTCACCTACCGACTGTGAATCAAATTGTCCCTTAGGGATAATAGAAATTCTTGAACTTGAACTAGCTTTACCCAAAACTGCTTTAGTTATCATTTGTTTTACATATAATGATTTTAGTTTAACAAAAAAATAAAATGTATTTATTTATTCATTTATTCATTTCATTTAATTTCTATTAAAAACACAAATACAATAAAAAAAACATAAAATGAAAAGAAGCAGAAGAAGAAAATTTCTTATCATATCTGCTCCCTCTTAAACAAAATCAATTCAAACTATCAATTCAAACAATAATAATTCATATATAATACAGCAAAATACATAACTCATCAAAATTAATCAATTCAAACTATCAATTCAAACAATAATCGTTTATATATAATACAGCAAAATACATAACTCATCAAAGTTTCACGTTTAACAAAATAGACATTAATCAGTTATATATATAATAATAATAATGTCTTTTCCTGTCATCTGCGTATGTTTCCCATACACAGACGAAATTCGTCTCTGCATTTAACCCAACCACCTACCAGATCTTTCTAACAAAATAGTTTTTATCTTTTTCTTGAATACAAACATTGACTTCACCATTTTTCCATCATCCTCCAAACCATTCCACTGACCCATTCCCTGTATTGTAGTAGACCGACCTTTTAAACTGGTTCTATACTTAGGTTTAACAAAAATATCTATTCCCTTCAAATTATAACAACTCTTCCTTTTTACAAAATATGCTTGAATGTTTGATGGTAGCAAGCAATTCTGAGCTTTAAATATAAGTAGAAAATATTATAATCCACCAAATCATAAAACTTAAGTAATTTCAATTGACAAAACAGAACATTAGAAGGGTGACAATAACTATTTCTTGTTATAATTCTTACAGCTCTTTTTTGCAGAATAAAAATAGGCTTTGTTACGGTTTTACATGCTGTACCCCAAACATTGACACAATAAGTTAAATGTGGGACTACAAGTGTATTATAAAGCAAATATAAAGCATCATTGTTTAATAAGTCATTTACTCTATATAATCCTGCATTGGATTTAGATATTTTAATTTTTGCAAAATTTATATGTTGTTTCCATGACAGTTTATCATCAATAATTACACCCAGAAACTTTACTTCATTCATCAAAAAGGCGTTCAATTCAAGATCAACTGGACTTTATTTGTAACAGAAGACGTTTCGCTTCTCATCCGAAAAGCTTTATCAATTCATGAGAATGAGATGAGAAGCGAAATGTCTTCTGTTACAAATAAAGTCCAGTTGATCTTGAATTGAACGCCTTTTTGATTGATCATGTCCTGGACGACTGAGAATCTTCACCAGCATTTTACTTCATTCACTTTACATATCTTAACACCATCAATATTGAAAGAAAAATCCAAAGTTATCTTTTTGTTACTAAATATCATAAAAATAGTTTTATCAACATTCAATGATAACTTATTTAATTCAAACCAATCCTGTATTTTAACAATCTCCTTGTTTATCAACTCAAAACATCTGTTCCATGTCTTTACCCTAACAGAAAAAAGTTGTATCATCAGCAAATAAAACACATTTGAGGATGTCAGATACTTCAATTAAGTCATTTACATATAAAATAAACAATTTAGGTCCAAATACTGAACATTGTGGAACTCCACATGAAGTTCTGCATAAATTAGATCTTGCATCATCCATCTGAACAAACCACTTTCTATCCCTCAAATAACTGCTTATCCATTGTAAAGCAGGACCTCTAATACCATAATGATTCAATGTATTGAGCAGAATGGTGTGATCAATAGTGTCAAATGCTTTTTTTAAATCCACAAATATACTTATACAATGTTGTTTTTTATCAATCGCTGTAGTAATTTGTTCAATCAACTCCATAAGAGCCAAAGATGTTATCTAATATAATACAAGGTGGGCAATGTGTATTCCTTCAAGGAATACAAGGTTTGTAATTTATCATTTTTGGAATGAGCTATGTTTGCTTGTCAGACAAACTATCACTTCCTGCTTTTAAATCTTCTCTGAAAACACTTTTTTTTTTTAACTCTGGCTTTTAACTCAGAATGAAATTTTGGGTTTTACTGTTTTGGATTTATTTATTTTTATTGTTTTAACTGTTTGCTGTTTTTTACGATTTTAACAGTTCATTACTTTTACGGTTTCAAATGATTTTATAGATTTTCATGCTTTCTTTTATGTGTTGTCATTGGCACTTGGGCCAATGGTGTTGTTTTTAAAGTGCTTTATAAATAAAGTTATATTGTGAAGTTGTATTGTATTATTAGATGTTTTTTATAACCCCCCAATGATAAAATAAACCATTTTAATTAATGTTAGAAATAATAGAACAATATTTTTATTCCTCTACTCTTGTGCAATTTGACTGAGAACCATGTGGACATGAAACCTGCTTTTATGACGATGCTATAAAAGGAGCTGCTCTCATCTCTGCTGCTGAGGGGCAAACTCTTACAGAGAAGTTTATTTACACTAATGTTAAGAAGAAAGAGAGAGCAGAGTTAATTATCAGACCTTGAGCTTATCAGGCAGTCATGTGGAGTGTTTGTTGATACTGTAAAACCTCACACAAATAGGCTTGTGTTTGTCTAGGAGGCCAAATACCTACTGGATCGGACTTTGTAGCGGATCTGATCACCGTCTTGTGCCCAGTGGCCGCCATTCATTAGTGTTTTTAGAGCAAAGGCCAAGTATGATCGGCCAACTCTTCGCTGCACAGCACCGCTCGTTTTGGCTCCCCACCACCAACGGCTGTCGTTAATCAGGAGCTAATGAAAGGAAACTCGCAGCATAAGTGCCACCGAGTCCACACAAGTATTTCTTCTTCTTTCCGGGGCCAGGATGACATTCTCATTTCACAACCCTCTGAAGGAAGCTCATTGATTTCAGGCGCTGCGTCTTTTCATTTCTGTTGTCACTTTGTGGGCACAAAAGTGTTTTACATATTGATTTTTTTTTTTTTTTCACTTATTCAAACTATTAGGCATGCAAAAGCTATTTTTTTCATTAGGGAACTGTGCCTGCAGTAAAACCTGTGCTGTAATACTACATCAGCGAACTGGGTCTAATCAATTTCCTGCCACTACTTTAACCAGTAATGCCTAATTTAAAACATCATTTCAAATAAATTGAATGCATCATCGATTAGCTGGGATTCAGGTCTTAAAGAGACAAACTGAAGCAGATCATGGCACACTATACTGTACTAAAATTAATTTTTTTCTTCATGTTTTTGCCTTCAAAATGTCTTACCCACAACTTTTGGTGCATGCAGTGACAGATTTCTATTTATTAGTACCGAGTCTCCCTCATCTCCCCTTAGATCAGGACCCAAAGTGACAGTCCATCAGCTCATATTTCTTTTTCTTCTCTTTTATTGGGGTGGCCAAAAATAAAGCTATAGTGGCCAAGGCCACCATTGGCCACCCCCCGTCTCCGCCATTTCATCTGGTGGTGGATAAAATAGCTGACTCTGCTCGCCAAGATCCGTTACTCTGCGATACCTTGGAGCAAGGAGAAATTTGTTTTTACATTTTATTTTATTTTATTTTACACAGTGCAACTTCTAACCACTTGAATATCTTGCACCAAAAACTCTTCTTTTTTCATTCTCTGATCAATTCCCATCCAGAAAACACTCATTTCAAAAAGTACAAACATTCACTATTAAAATCTCAGGCATGGAGGACAACGGCGTAGTGCTTATCAGTACAACAAGCCCAAAATAGTTGCAAAGTACCTGTACTATAGCATCACTATTTTATTGTTCTTTTTTATTTTTAAATTGTGAGGTTTTATGAAATGGGTTAGTACTCAGAATATGTGTTGGGGATAAGTGCCAGCTACTACCACCCCGAAGTTTAGCTCAATACTGTAACTGACTTAGAGCCACTTTTGCATTTGCAAAGGCCAGTACCCAGCTAACATTGAACGTTCAGACAATGTCCTCTGAACGTTGTCATCAACGTCCTCTGAACGTTTGCAGAAAACGTTCACTGAACGTCCAAATGAAACTCCATAAAACGTTCAGAGAACGTCCCCTGAATGTTCAGAAACTGTCCCCCGAACGTTCAGAGAACGTCCCCTGAATGTTCAGAAACTGTCCCCTGAACGTTCAGACAACGTCCTCTGAACGTTGTCATCAACGTCCTCTGAACGTTTGCAGAAAACGTTCACTGAACGTCCAAATGAAACTCCATAAAACGTTCAGAGAACGTCCCCTGAATGTTCAGAAACTGTCCCCCGAACGTTCAGACAACGTCCCCTGAATGTTCAGAAACTGTCCCCTGAACGTTCAGAAACTGTCCCTTCAACGTTCAGACAACACAAACTTTTCAAGTTCCCAATCCACAGTTTTAAATTGAGATTTATTAGTGGAATCATGATGATATGTAGTTGTGCAAATAACTCTTGGCTATGAATTAATTCTACAGTACTAACATTAAAAATAACAGAGTCGAAAGTTATGATAAAAGAATCAGTTTATTACACATAAAGGCATCAGTATCATAATATAAAACAAATCCGTATATGAATAAAAAAAATGCATAACTGGCATCAGTTGTAACAAAATAGGTACAAAAATAGGTACAAAAAGAATCTGTACATGGCATGCTATGCATATGAAAAATATAATGCATCTACTTCAAAACTGCGTTGAGGCAAACAAAGCTAGGAACCACATTTGACCATCCATTGTACAGCAGGAAACATGGTGGAAACCGTTGGTTTAAGGTTTACAAATCACTCCTTACATTTTTCCTTTATCCTCTTTAACATAAATTAAAGGATTAACAGAACAGCATAACACATAAAATGGAAAAGTCCACCTTTGGTACCTTTAAAAAACAAAAGCTTTAGAATTACATTGGAGGGAGCTTATCAACTGGTGGCAAAACAAAATGTACCAGTACAAATCTAAAAGTACACAGCTCACATAGCTTTGGTCTGTACTTAACATTAATTTGTTTTTGTTTTTTATTAACATGCCTTCATTTTTCTTTTGGATTTATAGCTGCAACACTGGCAGTAACACAAGAAATATGAAAGCTATATAAAATTACAGTCCCACCACAAATATGTTTAAAAAGTGTGCTGGTCATAATATTTTAAATAAGTTGATTTATTTCAGTAATTCCATTCAAAAAGTGAAACTTTCATTAAACTGATTTCAAGTTTATTTCTTTTAATGCTGATAATTAAAACCAACAACTAATGACAACCCTAAATTTAGTACCTCAGAAAATTAGACTATTACTTGAGATTAATTTAAAAAAATGTTTATAAATGTTGGCCAACTGAGAACTATGAACATGAAATGTACAATATGTACATCTTTGAATACTTAGTTGGGGGTCCTTTTGCAAGGACCATGGTACCATGTTCATACTTTTCAGTTGGCCAACATCTATAAAAATCCTTTTTTTTATTTTTTATCTCAAGTAATGTAATTTTCTGTTACCGGTAATGAATTTAGGCTTTTCATTAGTTGTCAGTTATAATCATCAACATTAAGAATTTTTTTTAAATATATCAGTCTGTGTGAATGAATATAATATACAAGTTTTACTTTTTGAATGGAATTACTGAAATAAATAAACTTTTTCATATTCTAATTTTATGACCAGCACCTGTATTTGCATCTCTCCCCCCAAAAAATGTGTTCCTCAGTTCTGTGTGAGCCCGTGTCCTCCACTTCTTTGTGGCACATTTTAAATGTCCTGTGTGACCCTCCACCTCCACTTCTTGTGGTGCATTAAATGTCCAGTGTCCACTTCTTTGTGGTGCATTAAATGTCCAGTGTGAAAGCCTCACCTCCACTTCTTTGTGGTGCATTAAATGTCCAGTGTCCACTTCTTTGTGGTGCATTAAATGTCCAGTGTGAAAGCCCCACCTCCACTTCTTTGTGACACGTTTTAATTGTCCAGTGTGAGCGCATGTCCTCTACCCTTTTTGCATGTTTTAAATGCTCTGCAGCATGAGTCCTTATAAAATCCTCTCTTGCCGCAGAATCCCCATTCATGATTCCATCTGCATTTGCAAAAAAACAAACAAAAACAAAAAAGAGTAATTAGTCATATGCAAAGGCAATCTGGAAAATGCACAGTGCCTTGCTGGGGTCTCCCCTATAACTGGATTAATAAATAATAAAAAAACATCCATCCCAGCAAATGTTGATAGGTGGCTTGTTCACCGTCAGTAAGGAAGAACAATCTGTTGAGCGATCTGGTTCAAGTTCAGAGTTATGTGAAATGTGAACATCCAATTCAGAGGGAAAATCATAAGAATGATTGGCATGATGGTCTGAATGAATACTGCCATGATCATCATCTGAAAAGGACCCATTTACAGGAATATCTACAGTTTCTGCATGGTTCATTGGTGCCATCATCATGAAGAGAGTCAGAACTTTCAAGTGATTCACTGTGTTCACTATGCATGGCAATGACTTCATGCTGAAATGCAGGAGAATTTTTAACAAAATCTTGAGAATCATCTTGGTCATCATCTAAACACTTAAATTTCCGCTTGGCAACAAGATGAGTTTGTCTCCAAAGAGTAGATTTAGGAACAGAATAAATGTTTTTTGCCATTGTCAATGAGAGTTTAACCCTAACCCCAAGCCTCAGTTTCAGTTCTACCACTTACTGGACAAACAGGTTTAACAATGTCAATCAAAACAGTTTGTTCACATGCAAATGAGGAACATCAGCCTGACGGTCATTAGAGGCCTTGATGACTCACAGGGTGCTCATGCAATAACAGCATTGGGGGATGGGGGGAGGGACAACAGAAAAAGGTTAAAAAAGTAAAAATAATCTTTCCACTTGAACGTCTTCAAGTTTCTTCACATTATCCAGCACATTCCCACGTTTATCCAGCACATTATCCAGCTGAGTGAACTCTTTCTATCTGTACGGTTCAAACCGTTCAGAAGCTTTGTGTTTGCTTTAAACACTCACCGGTCTCAGAGTTTATGTAGTTCTTGTCAGTTGATGAGAGTCGCTGCGTAAGTGACCTCCACAACCTGGACGTGTTCGTTTCTCTCTTCCTGTTCGGCGACGTCCACACTAGAAGAGGATTCAGGCCCCGTCATAGGACTCCTAAACCCAAACCCGATGAAACAGAGAGATGGGAATGACGGGGTGAGCTGCGTTCTGTTTTAAAGTTCCAGCAGAACCACAGTCTGACGGTTACAGAACATCTAGAACTGATGCTGAGGAAACAGCTGCTCTGGAGAAAGTTTTAGCTTTAGAAGCAAAACTCAAATATTTTTGAGGCTAGCTAACTCTGAAATTAAGTAAAACATCTGAAGTTGCAGTTCAAAAGCCTTAAACCTGTCTTGGTGTAACTTGGAAGCAGCTTATAAATTATAATTAATTCAGAATAATTTAATGAGCAAACACAAACCTTCATTATTCAACTGGGGTTAGGAGCATAAGGCCTCAAGCCCTTACCTTTCTTGTTGGTATCTGCTGACCAGGGATTTGGATTTGGTTCAAGCATCAAGATCCAGCTGCAGGGCAGTGCTCCTCTGTTTTGAACCAAACAAAGTAAAATGGTGGCAATGATAGATAGATAGATATAGATTTATTTGTCCCCTTAGGGAAATTAATTTGCAACATTTGTCAGCAGGCATTGACATAAAGGACATACTTATACATACATACATGACATCATCATCCATCATTACAGCAAAGGTGTTTCAGCTCAGTAATTCATGATACCTTAGTATTATTTAATGATTTAATTGCTTGTGGTATGAAAGAAAATTTTGTTCTGTTTCTTGAGAATAAAGGAAGGCCATACCTTCGCCCTGAAGGAAGCAACTCAAATGAAGATCTTAGGGGATGTGTGTCGTCTGCTATAATCTTGTTTGCCTTCCTCATAACTCTGTCCATGTATATCTTTTCCATACTTGGCAGAGTGGTCCCTAACAGTTTGCTGGCTGTAGTTACTATACTTCTCAAGGATTTCTTCTGAGCCTCTGTAGCATTGCCAAACCAACAGATGTTACAAAACGTTAAAATACCTTCAATAAAAGCAGAATAAAACATTAAAAGCATTGAGTTATTGACTCTAAAAGTACCCAGTTTCTTTAAAAAATACATCCTCTGCTGAGCCTTAGTGCAAATAAGGTCAGCCCATGAGTCCCACTTTAAGTGACAGTCCAGAACCACGCCCAGGTACTTGTAGCACGAGACAGTTTCAATCTTCTCTCCATTGATGGTTGTTGGAGAGAATGACTGAAGCTTCCTGAAGTCAATAGTCATTTCTTTTGTTTTGTTTGTGTTCAGAACCAGTTTTGATTGTTTGCACCAATTAATGAAGAAGTCCAGAACTGGTCCGTGCTCTTCTTCCTTGTCGTTTAAAAGGCTTACCAGGGCAGTGTCATCAGCATATTTAATTAAATGTCTATTTGGGAAAGTACTTCTGCAGGAGTTTGTGTACAGAATAAATAACAGTGAGGATAAAACACACCCTTGGGGAGAGCCAGTGCTGGTGGTTGTTTTGTCAGAGAGTGTTGAACCCACTCTGACCTGCTGGACCCTACCTGTTAAAAAGTCTGTAATCCATAAAACCAAGTTCTGTGAGATTAAAAACTCTTTTGTTAAGATTTCTGTTAAAATCTTTGGCTGAATAGTATTAAAAGCTGATGAAAAATCCACAAATAAAATTTTTACATGTGCTTTTGGTCTTTCAAGGTGGGAATAGAGTAAATGCACTCTATGCACTCACGATGGGAAACCTTCACCACAAGGCATCCTGGGAGAAATCAAAGGGCCAATGAAAGGGCCTCCAACCAACAGTGGGGGTTGTGATTGCCCACCCTCAACTGTCACAGTGTTCAATCAAACCACCAGAACAACAAGGTTTTGCTTCTGGGGGGATAAACAGGAGTTAATGGAAGCCATTTTCTGGCACCAGAGAAGTACTCTAGCTGGTTCCAGAGTTTAACTGAGAGAAGTACTGTGGGAGAAAAGAGGGTCCTAAACCCTCTCTTAAACATCTAACTAACAGAAGTGTACAGTTTTTTACAACAACGCAGAAATAGAGATTTGGTGAT
The DNA here is from genome assembly GCA_038048925.1 of Garcialebias charrua. Lineage (NCBI taxonomy): Eukaryota > Metazoa > Chordata > Actinopteri > Cyprinodontiformes > Rivulidae > Garcialebias > Garcialebias charrua. The sequence continues at coordinate 6,277 of JBBPBX010021791.1, read as the reverse complement.
AAATAATAACAACCATTATGTTTGTACTGTATACTCTTTAAATTAAATCACACCAAACATGTTTTTTTCACATTGAATTTCTAGAGTGAACGTTCAGACAACATTCAGACAACATTAGAAGTGCACTTCAAAACAAAAATAGAGATTTGGTGATAATAATTAATGACCATTAAAGTTTTAAAGATTAAAAAAACTAATTCAATAAAAATATGCCATTGGTTTTTTTTTTCTCACAGTAAGCAAACATTCAGAAAACGTCAGTGCACTTCATATCAAGACAAAAATAAAGATTTGGTGACAATAACCATAGCTTTTAAATATAAAAAAAACTGATTAAATGATCACAGCAAACATTTGTTTTTCACAGCAATTGATAGTTTACAGTGATAAGACAAAATCAGAAGGGCAAACTTTTTATAACAAGACAAAAATAGAGATCTGGTGACAATAACAACCATGTAATTATGGTTATAGATAAAGAACCCATATGAGTGGGGGTCTCGTACGTGGGCCCATTGCTCTATTGAAGATATAAAGACTGATTAAAGAAGTCACAGTAAACATGATTGTCATGTCAAGTGAATGTTCATAGTGAACGTTCAGACAATGTTCAGACAATGTCAGAAGTGCACACCTTTTGTAACAAAACAAAAATAGAGATTTGGTCATAAATAATAACAACCATTAAAGTGTCAAAGATGTAAGAAATAAGTGAATGAAATTACACCAATTTTTTTTTCTTACAGTGAGTGAACGTTCAGCGTTAACGTTCAGGAAACGTTCAGACAACGTTCAGATAATGTTCAAACAATGTTCAGACAATGTTCAGATAATGTTCAGACAATGTTCAGACAATGTTCAGACAATGTTCAGACAATGTTCAGGCAATGTTCAGGCAATGTTCAGACAATGTTCAGGCAATGTTCAGGCAATGTTCAGACAATGTTCAGACAATGTTCAGGCAATGTTCAGACAATGTTCAGACAATGTTCAGGCAATGTTCAGGCAATGTTCAGACAATGTTCAGACAATGTTCAGACAATGTCAGAAGTGCACACTTTTTGTAACAAAACAAAAATAGAGATTTGGTCATAAATAATAACAACCATTAAAGTTTCAAAGGTGTAAGAACTAATTGAATGAAATTACACCAATTTTTTTTTCTTACAGTGAGTTACCGTTCAGCGTTAACGTTCAGGGTTAACGTTGAGGCAACGTTCAGACAACGTTGGGTCCTGAACATTCGACATTCGACCTTTAGACGACGTTCACTGAACGTCATCTGAACATTTGCTTGCTAGCTGGGTAGTTGTTTATCTAAGTCAAAGGAGTCTGTCCTCCTACGGAATTTAACTACTTCTTTTTACCTATTCCTATTTATCTTAAAGTAGAGGGCTCTGCCGCCCTACACAGAGTTTAATTGACTGTTTTTAGTTGTTTATCTAAGTCAAAGGAGTCTGTCCTCCTGCGGAATTTAACTACTTCTTTTTACCTGATAGAGTCTAGAATTGTCAGGGTTTGTTTTACTCAGCTTTCACACTTCACTCGTTTTAAAATAAAACGATACTCACTCCACTCTGTGTCACGTCTCTCCTGGACTCCGTCAACCGTCGGACCCCAGTCAGTGAGGAGGACTCCAGTCCCGGAAAGGGTATCAATACTGTGGCCACAGATTTTGCCTGTAACCTACTCACCCACTGGGATCGTCAGGTATCTTGGAATCCGGCTCGAAGGACCAAGTTAATGTCAGGTTTAAACCCCAAACATTATTAACACTAGGATGACTGAATTTTCAAGATCCTGAGGACAAACCCCCTCCTTCTTCTGAGCAATTATTGGACCATTAACTGCCTTTTGTTATAAATATGTGTGCGCTCAACTCAGACACCCCCACCACACCAGACTGCACAGACTGCATTCCAATGTTTCCACCAGGTAAGTAAGACTCTGCTTGCACTTCCCCCCTTAGTCAGAAGAGAGGCCCTGACCTGAATTCACACATAACAGACCCTGAATTTATCTCACAGTTGAGCATTTTGGGACATCCACTGAACGGAAAGCTTTGTCTGCTCCAGAACAATTTTATGCATAAAATTGTCTTATTCTGCTGTGCTGATTATCCTGTAACCCTGATGGTCTGTCAAATAAATTATTTTGCTTACAAGTACTGTCTCTCTCCTTGTCCTTGGCACATGTACAGTATATACGGTACGTGCCGCCACATGCATGTGGCCCATTGCTGTGTTCTACAACATGCTTGACCTATTGTTGGTTTGTTAAATGTCCTTGGGTGTCATGAAAGGCGCTTTTAAATAAAATGATTGTTATTATTATTATTATTATGTGACCTGTGTCGGTCCGTCAGTTGACCTCATGTCGTGTGACCTGTGTCGGTCCATCAGTTGACTTCATGTCGTGTGACCTATGTCGGTCCGTCAGTTGACCTCGGGTCATGTGACCTGTGTTGGTCCGTCAGTTGACCTCAGGTCATGTGACCTGTGTCGGTCCATCAGTTGACTTCATGTCGTGTGACCTATGTCGGTCCGTCAGTTGACCTCAGGTCATGTGACCTGTGTCGGTCCGTCAGTTGACCTCGGGTCATGTGACCTGTGTCGGTCCGTCAGTTGACCTCAGGTCATGTGACCTGTGTCGGTCCATCAGTTGACTTCATGTCGTGTGACCTATGTCGGTCCGTCAGTTGACCTCAGGTCATGTGACCTGTGTCGGTCCGTCAGTTGACCTCGGGTCATGTGACCTGTGTCGGTCCGTCAGTTGACCTCGGGTCATGTGACCTGTGTCGGTCCGTCAGTTGACCTCGGTCATGTGACCTGTGTCGGTCCGTCAGTTGACCTCAGGTCATGTGACCTGTGTCGGTCCATCAGTTGACCTCAGGTCATGTGACCTGTGTCGGTCCGTCAGTTGACCTCGGGTCATGTGACCTGTGTCGGTCCGTCAGTTGACCTCGGGTCATGTGACCTGTGTCGGTCCGTCAGTTGACCTCAGGTCATGTGACCTGTGTCAGTACGTCAGTTGACCTCATGCCGTGTGACCTATGTCGGTCCGTCAGTTGACTTCATGTCGTGTGACCTATGTTGGTCCGTCACTTGACCTCAGGTCATGTGACCTGTGTCGGTACGTCAGTTGACCTCATGCCGTGTGACTTGTGTTGGTCCGTCAGTTGACCTCATGTCGTGTGACCAGTGTCGGTCCGTCAGTTGACTTCATGTCGTGTGACCTGTGTCGTTTTGTCAGTCGACCTCATGTCATGTGACCTGTGTCGGTCCCGAGGTCAACTGACAGACCATGCTAAACACTTGCTGTTAATGTGTAAATGTATTACAATGAAGTTAGTTAGTTATTTGAAATATTGTAATATTATATTTATATCTTGTTTGTGTTTATAATATTTGATTTATGTTATTGTAATACATTTGTATATTTTAATTGTTTCTAATTAGTACAACTGACAATTTCATATGCTACGAACAGAGAATACCTTAAAGTACAAAGAACGTGTTTTGGAAAATCGAAATGGGTGGACATTAAATGGAAAGGAGGAGTCATCATGGACCACCCCTAGCTTTGATGTTATTGTGGCAATGGTAAATGATTTCAAAAGTTTAACAAACTTCCTTAGAAATAATTTGTTTAATGTCTTAAAAAAAAAAAGCTAAGTCTGGTCCTCTGGACATTCAAAAAACTAAACAAAGAAAAAAAATTGTTTGCTTTTTTTTGTTTACCGGTAGTTTAGTTTTTTGAATGTCCAGAGGACCAGACTTAGCTTTTTTAGATTTTTCTACCTGGATTATTGAGCATGCATCAGAGTACAATACTTTGTTTAATAATTCATTTTTGTTTGGTTTTGTTTGTGTCTCATTTGATTTTATTACCAGTTATGATGGTTCGCATCTTTTACACTTGATTGACAGAGAAGTGATGAAGGCTTTTCCTGACACTCCTGCCATCCGTTTTCACACTTCAAAAGCAGCTATGGTCAAAGAAAGAAAAGCAATTACTCAGCATATATTGACTGCATCTGGTATGTTCTGCAAAATATTTTTACTTTGTAACTTATTATAAAAATATGCATCATTGGGAAATAAGATTGTGCATAAACATACTTTGCTCAGAAGACTATAACATTCAGAAAGACAGGATAAAAAGATGAACCAAGACTAAAAAAAAGTACAATTGGTACTGCATAAGTGAAAGGTAGATAAAAACAATTCATAAAAATCTCATCAATCATATTTATTCATCAATTAATCCAATCAGCTACTTAGACTACAAGCTTGTCTTAAAGACTTTAAAAACCTGGATGACCCTTAATTTTTTGCTTTTAAACTCGGACAAGACTGAGTTCTTAGTTTTTGGACCTGGGCATCTTAGGCATGAATTTTTCGGTCTTTTTCCCTCCTTAGATGGCAATCACAGGTTTTAATTAAATATTCTTCTTCTCTTCTTCTTTCGGCTGTTCCCTCTTCAGGGGTCTCCACAGCGAGTCATCCTCCTCCACCTCACTCTGTCCTCTGCATCCTTTGTCCTCACTCCAACTACCTTCATGTCCTCTCTAACTGCATCCATATGTTTATGTTTATGTTTATTAAATTTGTTCATTTTTTTACAAAAGTAACAATACAAGACAATCTCATAAATGATAGTGTACAAAATGTAAAAAAATGAAAGGTAGCAGAAAGAAGAATAAATCTTATTATATCTGCCCCTTACTTCCAACAATCAGATTAAACAACGATAATCAACCATGTAAACAAAAATAATCTTCAACCAACTTTTTTCAACAATCAAATTAAACAATAATAATCTTCAACCAACAGTACAAAATGACTAACTTTTTCTAGTTTTCTAACTAATACAATACACATTACGCTATTTCATATATATATTTTTTAACACATTTGTTTTGATCATTTTTTTAAATGTAAACATTGACTTGGCATTTTTAACTACATTCTCCAAGCCATTCCATAATCTAATTCCCTGGATTGAGGTAGAACGTCCCTTCAAACTGGTTCTGAATTGTGGTTTTACAAACAACTCTGTTCCCTTAAGATTATAACAACTTTGTCTTTTAACAAAGTGCATTTGGATATTTAAAGGTAATGCATTATTTTGAGCTCTATACATAACTGATAAAATATTATAGTCTACCAAATCATGGAACTTCAATAACTTTAGTTGATAAAATAATGTACTTGATGGATGACGGTAATGCTTTCTAGTGATAATTCTTACAGCTCTTTTCTGTAATACAAAAATAGGTTTTGTGATTGTTTTACACGCATTCCCCCAAACATCAATACAATAGATTAAGTGTGGAACAATGATTGTGTTATACAACAAATACAGAGCTTTATCATTCAATAGGTCTCTGACTTTGTACAGTACTGCTATCGATTTAGCTATTTTTATTCTTACAGAATTTATGTGTTGTTTCCATGTCAGTTTGTCATCAATGATAACACCCAAAAACTTCACCTCATTCACTCTACAAATCTCAACATCCTCAATTTTGAGTGGAACATCAACAGTTTTCTTTTTATTACCGAATATCATGTAATTAGTTTTTTCTAGATTTAATGATAATTTATTTATTTTAAACCAAGTTTGTATCTTGACAAATTCTGTCTTTATCAATTCCAACATTTGTTCTATATCTTCACCTAAACAGAAAAAAGTGGTATCATCAGCAAAAAGTACACATTTAAGGAGTCCTGACACATTTACCAAGTCATTCACATATAAAATAAAAAGCTTTGGTCCAAGTACAGAGCCTTGGGGAACTCCACATGTGATATTACAGAGGTCAGATCTTACATCATTTATTTGTACAAACTGTTTCCTGTCTTTTAAGTAGCTAGATACCCACTGTAATGCTGGTCCTCTAATACCATATTTGTTCAGCTTTTCTAGGAGAATGGTGTGATCAATAGTATCGAAAGCTTTTTTTAAATCAACAAAAATACTGATACAATATTGTTTTTGATCGACAGCAGTAGTTATTTGTTCCATTAATTCCATGAGAGCCATTGATGTAGAGTTTTTTGATCTAAACCCATATTGACTGTTGCTTAGAATATTTTGTTTATCTATAAATTGGTCTAGTCTGTTTACAAATAGTTTTTCAAGAATTTTTGAAAACTGTGGTAACAAGGATATAGGTCTATAATTGTTGAATACACTATTTATCACCATTTTTAAAAAGAGGAACGACCTTAGCTACTTTCATATTTTCTGTTGAAAATGATAAGTTACATAT
>JBBPBX010021790.1:1724-12568 GCA_038048925.1 Garcialebias charrua | reverse complement strand
GTATTTAAATAGGTGTATAGGTATAAGTATATATATATATATGTATGTATATATATATATATATGGTGATGTTTGTATTTTTCTCTGCTCTTTTGTTTTATGGGATGTTTTTTATTCTTACCTGCCTTAGGACAACGGATGAAAATTTCCTATTGTGCTAACTCCGGCATATTTACATTGATGCTTACTGCTATCATGTTGATTAATATGCATTGTCCTAACTTAAATAAATAAATAAATAAAATACAGTAAATAAAAATAAAATATATACAGTACTGTACATGTTTCTATGTATAAATGTTTTCATAATTTTTAGTTATAATCTTGTCTTAGCGTATTAATATAAATTCCGTTATAAACTTGTAAAAACTGTTTTATATAAAGTTTCTTCTGTACATTTTTCAGACTCTCCTTCAGCTGCTTTCAGCTGTTTCAGCCATTCAGGCATCAACATGTTCAGCTCCTTCAGGCTCTTCCTTCACTTTTTATTTGAACTAATAAACTTTATTTACAATTATTTCCTAATCAAGACAAACAGAACTTGTCAAATGTTTGAGAATTCTGATGTACAATCTAAACTCTGACCTTGTACAGTATTGTCCTCAGATTGTCTTCAGGTTGTCCTCACCTTGTCCTCAGATTGTCCTCAGGTTGTCCTTCAGGTTGTCTTCAGATTATCTTCAGGTTATCCCCAACTAGTCCTCAGGTTGTTTTCAAGTTGTCTTCAGGTTGTCCGCACATTGTTCTCAACTTTTTTAATTTGTCAAAGGAAAAATCAACAGAATCCTGAAAAGCTAAATGATGAGTCAGCAGTTTGTTTATGTGTCAGCAGTTTGTTGAGTCAGCAGTTTATCTGATGAGTTAGCAGTTTGTTTTACCAATCAGTTTGTCTGATAAGTCAGTAGTTTTTTTCTGATGAGTCAGTACAGGTAGTCCCCGGGTTACGACGGTCTCGAGTTACGACGTTTCGCGGTTACGAACGCCTCCCATTGAAAAGCATTGTTTCAAGTTATGTGGTTTATGCGCCTTTACACCAGAAAATACGGTACCGAAACGAAACTTACAGAAGAAACTAAACTTACAGGAGAAACGAAACTTACAGGAGGGAGGGAGGGGGGAGCTTGACGTGCTGGAAACACAGGAGACCTCAGGCAGACCGGAGCAGAGGAGGAGGTCAGGAGGGGCTAATATGCTAAATATGCTAACTCTGGATCGTTGGACTGCACGTGGAAATACAGGAGACCTTATTGTTTTGAGCGGAGGTTTACGACAGCTGAGCAACGAGCTAACATGCTAGCAACGAGCTAACATGCTAACAGACGTTGCTGTAATAATAATAATAATAATAAATTCAATTTATACCGCACTTTTCATTAATAAAAATCTCAAAGTGCTACAACAAATAAAACAAGTGATAAAATCAAGTAAAATCAATAATGATATCAACCAAGATCAAAGATAAAATCATGTGGAGGCAGAATAGGCTTGCTTAAAAAGAAAAGTCTTTAAGCCGTTTTTGAAGTCAACCAGTGACTGTGGAGCTCTCAGGTAGTCAGGGAGGGAGTTCCATAGGCGGGGGGCAGCCACACAGAATGCCCGGTCTCCCATGGTCCTTAATTTGGTTCGTGGAATGTGAAGTAGATTACTGTTCTGTGATCGTAGAGACCGGGTGGATGAATATGGTGCAAGAATGTCCTTTAGATAGTCAGGTGAAGTTCCGTGTAAGCATTGGTGTGTGATGAGAGCAGTTTTGTACTGAATTCTGTAGGTGACAGGAAGCCAATGGAGGTTATGGAGAATGGGTGTAATATGTTCAAATTTACGAGCTCTCAATAAAATCCTTGCTGCACTGTTTTGAATATATTGAAGCTTCTGAAGATTTTTGCCAGGGATTCCAATAAACAGGGAGTTGCAGTAGTCGAGCCTGGAGGAGACAAAGGCATGGACGAGTTTCTCAGCATCAGAAAAAGTCAGAGATGGGCGAAGTCTGGAGATGTTTCGAAGATGGAAGAAGCAGGTTTTAAACAGATGCTTAATGTGATTTTCAAATGTAAGATGAGAGTCCATTTTTATTCCAAGATTTGTAACAGAGGTGGAGAGGGGGATGTCTTGACCAGAGAAGGAGATTGTTGTTAAAGTTGATGTTTGTATCTGGTGAGGGGTGCCAATCATTATGGCCTCAGTCTTGGAGCAGTTTAATTGAAGAAAGTTCTGATTCATCCATGCCCTTATTTCCTCCAGGCAGGTAGAGAGGGCAGTGAGTGAAGATGGAGATGGGGATGATGAGGATGCTCCAGTCCTGATGTAAAGCTGTGTATCGTCGGCATAGCAGTGAAAAGAAATGTTGAACTGATTAATAATTTGACCTAAAGGCAGCATGTAAAGGGAAAACAGCAGGGGCCCCAGAACTGACCCTTGAGGGACACCACAGGAGACACCGACTGTCTGGGAAGTGGCATTGCCAAGACTAACACATTCCAGCCTATTGGAGAGGAAAGATTTGAACCAGTCCAGGACAGTGTCACAGAGACCGACCTCCACATGAAGACGGTGGAGGAGGATACTATGGTCCACAGTGTCGAAAGCTGCAGTGAGGTCAAGGAGGACAAGGATGGAGGGAGAACCAGTGTCAGCAGCCATGAGGACATCATTTGTAACTCTCAGCAGTGCAGTCTCAGTACTGTGAGCTGCTCTGAATCCAGACTGGAACTTCTCATACAGAGAGTGTTGCTGTAGGTGGTCCTGCAGCTGAGCAGCAACTGCTTTTTCCAGCACTTTAGACAGAAATGGGAGGTGGGAAATTGGGCGGTAATTAGAAAAAATGTCGGGATCCAAATTAGGTTTTTTCAGAAGAGGCCTAATGATGGCAGTTTTTAGAGGCAGTGGAACATGACCAGATTGTAGAGACTTATTTATTATTTGTGTGATTAATGGGCTAATTGCAGAGTGATTGGATTTTATGAGAGACGAGGGGAAGGGATCCAGGGCGCAGGATGAAGGCTTCATTTTCTTGATGATGGACTCCACCTCACTCTGAACAACTTCATCAAAGCTGCTCAGGGACCCAGGATGCAGACGGGTAGATGGTAAACGAAGATCAGGGAGGTTGTGGAGCTGAGATCTGATAGTGTCAACTTTGTTTTTAAATGATGAAAGGAACAGGTTGCATTTTTGAACAGATTCCTCAGGAGTTTGTTTAATGGGATTAAGCAGATGAGTTATTGTGGAGAAGAGCTGTTTAGAGTTACCAGGGCAGGTGTTGATGATGTTGGAATAATATTTGGAGCGTGCTTCTTTAAGAGAATAGGCGTATGCTTTCTGATGTTCTTTGTATGCCTGCTTATGTACAGAGAGACCAGATGATTTTACACGTCTCTCAATAGCACGGCCAGTTGCCTTCATCCTGCGCAGCTCATCAGTGTACCAGGGGGCTGAATGGGAGAAAGACACCAGTCTTGTCTTCAAGGGAGCATGTAGGTCCAGAAGCTCTTGGAGAGATTGGTTGTAGTAATCCACAGAGTCATTTGCAGATGAATGATTGACAGCGGTCAGGGCGTGAAGATCAGCGGACAGAACATCAGGGGAAATGTTTTTAAAGTCCCGGAACTGGATAGGTCGTTTTGGGTTTGAAGCAGGTGAAGTTGAAGGCACTTCCAGAGAGATGACACTGTGGTCCGAGACACCCAGGTCATATACAGATAAGTTATTGATGAGTACAGTGTCAGTAATCACCAAATCCAGAGTGTGCCCCCTGTTGTGCGTAGGGGCGTCCACATGTTGGGTGAGATTGAGAGAGTCCAGAAGAGACTTAAAATCTGTTGCCAGAGGGGAAGAGGAATTGTCCATGTGGATATTTAAATCGCCAAGAAAAATAGTTTTCACAGGGGAGGTGCAGAAAAAAGTGAGGAGGTCATGCATCTCTGAGTTAAATGAAACATGCGGTTTGGGAGGTCTATAAATCAATATAACGTTCATCAGGAGTGGGGCTTTGAGGTTGAAGGCCAAACTTTCAAAAGAGGAAAAGTCCTGAGAAGCCAGATGTGTCAATTTTAAATTATTGCGGTAGATTACAGCCAGACCACCACCGCGGCCAGTGCTGCGGGCTCTCTGCAGATAACTGTATCCAGAGGGACAGGCCTCATTTAGAGAACTGTACACATCTGGTTGATGCCAAGTTTCTGTAAGACACATGAGGTCCAAGTTCTTCTCCAGAATGTGATCGTGAATTAGGCATGATTTGTTGGATAGTGACTGCACATTGAAAAGTTCTAATTTAATACCAGTTGGTGTAGAAGCCTTTTGAACCGGTTTCAGCAGACTGAAGTCCACTCCACGTTTTCCTTGCCACTTCGTGCGCTGTGGACTACAAGGGACTACAGACGCAGCGTTCTGATGACGTCGTCGAGGTGCAACACGTCTCCTGGACCAGACACACGGAAGAGAAACACCGCCAGCCTGCCCAGAGTAGATGGATATCTTCCGAGAGCTTCTGTGGATATAACGAGGTCTACACAGAAGTCTCAGTTGTTTGATGGTGGAAACAGAAGGAGGAATGGAGCAGTTGTTGAGTTCAAGCAGCTGCGAAGCGGAGTATGTCAACATCGCGCCCACCAAGTCGGGGGAAGCTAGCACAGAGCTAGCCGCTAACAGCAGACCCACGGCTCCGAGAGAAATAATCAAGAAGCAGAGAGATGTAACTTGGTTGAGCATATCTTGAAGTGGAGCACAGGAGAAAGTCCAGAACAGTCCAGATGACACAGGAGGTTGACAGGCAGTAGGTAAACGCTGTGAAGCTGCAGGAAGCTCACTATCCCGGTAAGAAATTAACTATTTTTTTCCCTTCATTATGGCTTTGAATGTACCGTATTTTCCGGTGTATAGGTCGCACCTTTTTATGTTTTTTCCAAGGCCTGCGACCTATACTCAGGTGCGACCTATATATGGCTTGTTATCACTTTCGGTGAAACAAATTTTTAAATCCAGCTCATTTCACAATTACGTTCATTTATTAAGGAAAAGTTCAGCTCAGACACATATTTGCTATAATTTTTATCAAACAAATAATTGTTTTTAAGTGTTAATCTTCTTAAAAGCCTTGCTGTGCGCTCCTGTGGCAGACATTTGCAGCAGAGCTAAACGTAGGTGCGACCTATCTAGGGATTTTTCCAATCTATTGGTGATAATTGGACAATGCGACCTATACACAGGTGCGACCTATACACCAGAAAATACTGTATGTGTTTTTTGATAATTATGTAGGGTAATGTGTTAGGATAGGTGAAGTGCTTGGTAAAAATACAGTACTGTATATATGAGGTGCCGTTTGGACGTATTTTCCGACTTACGAACGGGCGTAGGAATGGGCGTAGGAACGGAACTGTGTCGTAACTCGGGGACCACCTGTAGTTTGTTTTACGAGTCAGCAGTTTGTTTTATGTGTTAGCAATTGGTCTGCTGAGTTAGCAGTTTGTTTTACCAGTCAACAGTTTGTCTGATGAGTCAGCAGTTTGTTTCAGCATTTTTGTGGTTCTGGGTTTGTTCCAAGTATATTTTTATTAACTATATTTTTGACTCAGCAGATGTGTCAGTGTTGGTCCGTTACATTTGTGGGTACGGTTCCTATAATCTTCTAAATAGCGGCGCTATCTGTCCATGTAGGGTTAGTGTTCCCCTAACTTTAACCATTAGTGGAATCAGCTTCAGATAAATTTAAATCTGGTAATGTCAAGTCCACAAAAATGTTTTCAACATAGTTCCCGACTCTAAAAGTGTACAGAAGATGGTGATTGACACCGAGGTAGACTATACTACGCAATGCGAAGCTAAACAAATCTTAGCACCACCAGATGATGTCACCACCCTTGCAGTGCTTTTTCCTCCTCATACCTACCACCAACAGTCTCAGTTTACAGCCAATAACAAAGACTTTAACAGAAATGAAGCCAAACCAGAACAGGAAAATATTTAAATAAAAAAATTCACACTCAGAAACATGGTAAACATAATCCTTGCTTGTTTCATGCATTTATCACGTCTAGGCTGGACTATTGCAATTGTTTGTCATCTGGTGTCCAAAAGCTTCTTTAAAGCGTCTTCAGTTGATCCAAAATGCAGCTGCCAGCGTTTTAATGAGAGTTAGTAGGAGCGATCATCTCTTCAGTTTTAGCGTCTCTCCATTGGCTCCATGTCAAGTCCAGAATATAATTCAAAATCTAAAAAAGCTACGTTTGGTCCTCTGGACATTCAAAAAAACAAAACAAAGCAAAAAAAATTGTAGAAACGTTTCGTCTTTTGTCCGAAAGACTTATTCAGTCTGAGATGCTGTATTCAGCTCAGTCTTATAAATAGCACCCTCTCACAGTGGATCAACCAGTTGGCTGATGACAGCCAAAACCAGCTGTTCACATGATCAAGGAGGACCATCAGCCTAACGACGGATCGTTAGCACCCTGATGGTAGGGGTTGAATGAGTACATAATTTTAAAACTCGACATTAACATAATAATACTCGAGTAGTGCTCGAGTAGTTGATGATGTCATAGGATCTCAAGATGCAAAAAATAATTAGCTAATTAAAACCGCAAAAAAATATATATAAATTATTATTTACAAAAAAAGACCAACAAAACATTGGGAGCATATATTATGCTCCTACCATTTATCTTACAGCAAATAAGTCACAGGAAACCCAAAACTGTTAGTTATTGATTATTAAGCTGCAAAAGTGAAAAAAAAATGTGCGGCACGTCAAAAACAAAACTTAAAACAGTGGGGCGGTTGACCACCCTGCACCACCGCCTGTGGTGCTGCGCATTAGGTTTAGTTTTAGAGATTAATATGTTAATAGGTTTTTGTAGGTTTAGAGATTAATATTTTTTGCCTTTTATTTGTGAAACAAGGCCAGAGGAAGCTCGTTCTGGTTTGGTTATTGGACCTGGTGTTGCACAATATTCTGTGACCTGCAACAGTTCATGCAACACCGCCCCCTACGGTCACAATACACGGTGGTCACAGAATATGGTGTAACACCGGTTCACAACGCGCTCCAAACAGGAAGTTGATTCATTTTCTGTTCTGTAACTGCAACGTGATGACGTCACTACGAATACTCGACTTGAAATTAAAAAACTTGATAGGTCCAAGTAATAGACCTGTCGATTATTCGAGTAGTCTATTAAAGCCCTACCTGATGGTTGTTTGCTATTCACAGAGGGCTGAGTGATACTAGCAATAACAGCATTGTAAGAGGAGGACAGTTGAACCCGGAGGCCTCCACCCCTGTTTAATGATGGACGGTTTCTTTTCACAAAGATGGCCTCCTTTACTCCTCTCTCAAACCATCGTTCCTCTCTATCAAGGATGTGAACATCTTCATCCCTGAAAGAGTGACCGCTGGCCTGGAGATGAGTGTAGACCTCAGAGTCCTGACCTGATGATGTTGATCTTCTGTGCTGAGCTGAATACAGCATCTCAGACTGAGGAAGTCTTTCGGACGAAAGACGAAACGTTTCTACAATTTTTTTGTTTTGTTTTGTTTTTTGAATGTCCAGAGGACCAGACTTAGCTTTTTTAGATTTTTCTACCTGGATTATTGAGCATGCATCAGGGTATAATTCAAATCCTACTTCTAACCTACAAAGCTCTCAACAACCTAGCTCCATCTTACTTTGTATATTACAGATCTTATTGTTCCATATTTTTCAACAGAGCACTTCACTCTCAGACTGCAGGTTTACTTGTGGTTCCTAGAGTTTCCAGCAGCAGAATGGGAGGAAGATCTTTCAGTTCTCAGGATCCTCTCTTGTGGAACCAACTTCCAGTTTCTGTCCATGAGGCTGACACATTGTCCAGTTTGAAGACTGGGATTAAGACTTTCCTTTTTCATAATGTCATTTTGGGTTTCCTGAGCTGTCCCTTAGTTATGCTGCTATAGGCTTAGACTGCTGGAGGACAAGTTGACCACATGTCCTGTCTGCTGCTGTCTTCACTTGCTCATCTGTATGTAGTTGTAATTATTTCTATCTTAACATGTTTTTTTAATCTTTCCTCCTATAGAAAGTTCACCCGGACCTTTCATTCTGTGTTTGTTTCTACTTCCTGTCCTCTCAAACTCCAGCTGCTCGAAGAAGATGGCCGCTCGTCCTGAGCCTGGTTCTGCTGGAGGTTTCTTCCTGTTCAAAGCGAGTTTTTCCTTTCCACTGTCTCCTTTGTGCTTGCTCAGGATGGGAGACTGTGACAAAAGTGAAGATTCGACACAATCTGCTGCTTCCTTAGATAAATAACTTTTGTTTTTAATGTATGTGAATGTTTTTATACTGTGAACTGAGACAACTTCTGTTGGGACTTGGCGCTACAGAAATAAACTGAATTGAACCGAATTACCCAGCATGCTTTGCAACGCTCACGCTGTCTCTGGGACGTGACTCTCTCACACATTTCCAAACATCTTTACATTAGTGCAAACAGATTTATTACAGAGAGAATATTGATGACGATGCACAGCATCTTTGTAGTTAGTTTATAAAAATGGTTAACCACAAAGAGGATCGTTAACGTGAGTTAATTCATTTTAGGGAATGGCTCGAGGGCGACGCCCGACACACTGCATCACTGTGCTTCAATTCACGTCCGTTTATCTATATAGCGCCAAATCGCAACAAAGTTGTCTCGGGGAACTTTACAGGAACATTCACATACATAGAAAAGTTTCAGCACAGCAGACGGCCTTTTTGGTTCTGATGGACCGGATTAATTTCTGAACGCTCACCTCTGAACGGGACATGGACGCTCTACCTGTGATTTATGAACCGTTTTGAGTTGTGTTCACTTACAACGTGGTCACATTACAGACAGTCGTGCAGCAACAGCAGTGGATGATAAAGGTTAGCGCTTTAGCGTTAGCTTCAGATTATTTAGCCGTTCAGCGTTATCAAAGCTAATGTTTTAGTTAGCTGAGCCCTCCCCTTGTCTGCTGTGTCCCAGCACCCGAGGTTCTTCTTGTTCTCCTAGAGCAGGGGTCTGCAACATGCGGCTCTTTGGTCCCTCTGCAGCGGCTCTTTAACACTTTGACCAGAACTAACATAAAACTGAATTTTATAGGATGTTGTACCCACAAAAAATGACTACCGGTAGTTTAACAGTTTTCCTGTCAACTCCTTTGCAAATACAGGTAGTCCCCGAATTACGAGCGCTCTGATCTACGAGGTTCCAGACTTACGAGCTGGCGAATTTTTGGAAAAAACGCAAAAAATACTGAGTTTTCATGTGTTTTTTCACCACAGTTCGTTAGCTAAACATGTGGACACACGTTTCCGATCATTTTTATGCACTCATAAGCAGTTTTTTGATGAAAAACGAGTGTTTGTAGTCGCGCTAGCGAAACCGTTCCAATTTACGAGCGAAATTCCGGACTTACGAGAGACATGGCAACCGTTCCAAATTACGAGATTTCCGGTTTACGAGCGCCTCGTTGTAACGGATCTCGCTCGTAAATCGGGGACTACCTGTATGTGGCTACTAGTACTAATACACAAAGTAAATTATACTCACTTTAACTTTATGCTTTATTCTTCAAAGTAGGATACGCAATTACCATATTTTTGGACTATAAGGTGCACCAGATTATAAGGCTCAATATCATTGAAGGGGTCTGTTTTCATACATAAAGTGCACCTGATTATAAGGCGCATTATCAAAACAAGACATTCAGATAAGTCAAACTTTATCCAACTCATTCATAATAACCACATACAATCAGTTTGAGGTCGGTAAGCACAACCAGAATTAATACAGAAAACTCACTGGATTATAAGGCTCACTGTCAATTTTTGAGAAAATTAAAGGATTTTAAATGCGCCTTATAGTCCAAAAATAAGGTACTCCACAATTTTATAAAAAGCCCATTTGTCTGCACAGTTCACTGTTTTATTTTTTTTATATATTTTTTTAATTATTGGCAAGATACAAGACGTTGGACAGATGAATGGAAAATGGATGGAATCCAATATTTTCTTTTGTCTCAAAATGTAAAAATATCAATAAATGTTAACAATCATAAGATGTTTTTAGTTTTATAATTTCACACCTACTGGCCAGCAGTGTTAATTTTGACAGCTATTTTTAATTTAGTTTTAGTCTTAGTCATGTGACTAAAACATCATTTAGTTTTAGTCATTACTTAGTCATCAGAATTTTTTTTGTTTTAGTCTAATTTTAGTTGACAAATCAATGAAAACATTTAGTCGACTAAATCTACAGTCAATTAAGTCGACTAAGTTATACATAGTAAAAACTTTTCATCAATTCTCTGTAGTTACTAAAACAAAACAATGTTTTAACCATAATATTAATATTAATATGCAATACATACAACAACAAATAAAACTTTTTTCAAACATTATTTGTCTAACCTTGCTTTTAACAGTAAAACTACAAGCAGTACTTGAATCCAGTGTTAATTTTGACAGCTATTTTTAATTTAGTTTTAGTCTTAGTCATGTGACTAAAACATCATTTAGTTTTAGTCATTACTTAGTCATCAGAATTTTTTTTGTTTTAGTCTAATTTTAGTCGACAAATCAATGAAAACATTTAGTCGACGAAAATAATTAGTCAACAAAATTAACACTGCTGGCCAGAAAAGCCCCTCTAGCAAACTTAAAATGGCCCACGGGCCACCAGTTGATAATGACAGTTGTAGCAGGTATTGCGGCTCTGGACACATTTAATTTAGTGAATTTAGTGAACGAAAGGGCAGAAATGGCTATATACTGTATATAGAATATATATATATAGAATATATATAGAATATATATATATATATTCTATATATATATATATATATA
>JBBPBX010021789.1:0-19035 GCA_038048925.1 Garcialebias charrua | reverse complement strand
TTATCCAATAAAAGACAAACGTAAAATAAGTTTTAACCGCACCGAGTGAGATTCGAACCAGCTTCGAGAAAAGTATCTCTGCACCAATCGCAGGTTGATTTACCAACTGTGCTACTGGACAAGTTGCATTTCATAGGTCCACTCTGGGTTTTAACAGATCGCATTTTATAAGTTGATTTGTACTCAGTTCTTAACAAACTGTAAACTCAGAAACACTAATATATATACATGTATTCAGCTAACTAATATATTTTAGCGGCGTCCCTTCTCTTTCCACACACACCAAGCGGCACACAAGAACTTCCCACCCACTTCAAGAGAACGCCCCACCCACTTCAATGCCGGCAAACCTGAAGGCTAGACCGTCCCATTTCAGCAGTTTCGCTCAGCCCACCCGGTCTTGTGAGTGCGTGGCCTACTCGGCCCAGCTAGGCTGGGTCCTCATGAGGATGCAGCCCCTGAATTGAGACACAGCCTATGTCTTCAGCATCCACAGAGGGTGCCATGCCTTCAGCATCCACAGAGGGGGCCATGTCTTCAGCATCCACAGAGGGTGCCATGTCTTCAGCATCCACAAAGGGCGCCCCTCACGTTTCCTGTATGGGAAGGGTCCTGGAGGACGCCTCCCACGCTTCCTGTTCTGGGTGGGACCTGGACCCAGAGGGTGTCATCCACATCTTCTGCTGCCCTGAGGTCCCGCCTCCGGCTCCAGAGGGCTCTGCCTTGCCTCCGGCTCCAGAGGGCGATAATAATAATAATAAACTTTATTTGTATAGCACCTTCCTACAATGCCTTGCATTGACCAAGGTGCTTAACAGGATAAAAAGATGAATAAACTGGAACAATAAATCAGTGAAAATAGAATAAAAAACAACAGTAATAAAAGAAGGCAATGGAAATAAAAAATGCTACATACTAAAATACCAAAAGTAATAAAAGTTACACACTGAAAGCTTTTTTGAACAAGTGGGTCTTCAGTCTGGTTTTGAACAGAGTCAGATCAGAGGTGGCACGCAGCTCAAGGGGGAGGCTGTTCCAGGCTTTTGGGCCGGCAACAGAAAATGACCGGTCTCCCCATTGTTTGTACCTTGAGCGAGGCACCTCCAGCAGGTGTTGACTGGCAGATCGTAAAGCTCTGCCGGGCTGATGGGCTTTCAAAAGTTCTGAGATGTAGAGAGGTGCAAGTCCATTCAGAGCTTTGAAAACAAACAGCAGCAGCTTGAACTGTATCCTGAACTGAACCGGGAGCCAGTGTAGAGAGGACAGGACAGGAGTGATGTGTTCATATTTTCGTGTGTTGGTCAAAAAGCGCGGCAGAGTTCTGTACAAGCTGTAAACGGGAGATGGAGAATGATTAATACCAACATACAAAGCATTACAATAGTCAAGTCTGGAGGTCACAAAGGCATGGATAGCCTTCTCCAGATCACTACGGCTGAGGAGTGACTTTACTATGCCCTGCCTCCGGCTCCAGAGGGCGCTGCCCTACCTCCGGCTCCAGAGGGCGTTGCCCTGCCTCCGGCTCCAGAGGGTACTGCCCTACCTCCGGCTCCAGAGGGCACTGCCCTTCCTCTGGCTCCAGAGGGCGCTGCCCTGCCTCAGGTTCCAGAGGGTGCTGCCCTGCCTCTGGCTCCAGAGGGCGCTGCTTCTATGGCGTCCACGTCAATGGAGGGTCTCCATACCGCCAATGCCTCTACTTCTTCAGAGGGTCCTCGCACTTCTGACGCCTCCACGTCGATGGAGGGTCCTCGCACCTCTGACGTCTCCACAGCAATGGAGGGTCTCCACATCGATGACGTCTATATGTTCGATGTATCCTCGCCAGTTGTCTCTACGCTCGACGTCTCCTCACCAGATGTCTCCTCGCCGCTCGAAGTAGCAGACGTCTCTTCACCTGATGATGTCTCGACTCTCGTCTCTGCGCCAGATGTCTCGACTCTGCACCAGATGTCTCGACTCTTGTCTGCGCCAGATGTCTCGACTCTCGTCTCTGCGCCAGATGTCTCGACTCTCGTCTCTACGTCAGATACCTCGACTCTCGTCTCTAAGCCAGATGTCTCGACTCTTGTCTCTGCGCCAGATGTCTCGACTCTCGTCTCTGCGCCCGATGTCACGACTCTCCTCTCTGCGCCAGATGTCTCGACTCTCGTCTCTCCTCGCCTGATGTCGCCTCGTCGTTTGACGTCTCCACGTTGCTCGACGTATCTCCACTCGACGTCTCCACGTCAGACGTCGATGGCTCTGTGCTCGCTGACGTTCCTTCGCCTTGTGCACCGGCCGGCAAAAGTTTTGCCACCGTAGTTTCTGCCTTTGGTGTTAGACGGCCTCACGGTCGCCCGCCTGAAGTGGTCCTGCACGTTGGGCAGTCCCCCGGTCGTCCGCCAGATGGGATCCTACGCAACGAACTGTCTCCAGGTCGTCCACCTGAGGGTCTTTGGCTGCTGTTGACTTCCTAGCCACGATGCTTAGTGATCTTTTGAGTTTCTAGTTTTGAACTGGGTTTTAGTCGGGATTTAGTCGCCGCAATGTTCCTGGTTCTAGTTTTGTCCTTTGTGGCTCTCACTGTTTTTTCTGGTTTTGGCCTTTGTGTTTTGTTTTTGTCCCAAGCCCTGTTCCTGTCGGTTTTTCTTTTGTTGTCCTTGTGTTTTGTTCCCTTTCCTTGTGTTTCCTTCGTACCCGCCATTCTTGTTGGTTCCTCCCTCTGCCCGCCCTAGTTGTTGGGTGTTCTTTGGGGACGCCTGGGGGCGTCTTTGAGGGGGGGAGGTTCTGTAAGGATGGCTTCCCTCTGTCTCCCTCCCTCATCTGTTGGTCTGTCCCCCTCCTTACACCCTGTTGTCTCTCAGTCCTGTGTCCTTCATCTGTTGGTCTGTCCCCCTCCTTGCACCCTGTTGTCTCTTAGTCCTGCATCTCAGGTGTAGGTGAAGGATGGCTGGTTTCCCTCTGTCCCCGTCTGTTGTGCTGTCTCACTTCGCACAGGTTGTCCCTCAGGTCTGTGTGTTGTCTCCCCCTGTTGGTCTGTTCCCCTCCTTGTTCCCCTCCTTACACCCTGTTGTCTCTCGGTCCTGCGTCTCAGGTGTATGTGATTAGAGTTAATTATGATACATATTTTAGTCAGTGTGGTAGAGTGTGTCTTCGTTGGGTCATTCGTTTGTTTTCCCCTGGTGTGTCGTGTCCAGCTCCTTGATCTGTGAGTACGTTCTCTACAGTATTTTGAGTTCTAGTATTCCTGCCCTTGTTAGAGCTACCGTTTCTAGTTACAGATTATGCCACAGTTTTCTTGCCACAGTTTCTAGAGTTAAGCCAAAGTTTCTAGCTACAGTTTTCTAGTACCCAGTTAAGCCACAGCTACAGTCTCTCATTTTTGTATCACTGCCTTGTCAGTGTTTTGTTTTGAGTTTTGTGATTAAATGTTTTGGATTTTTTTCTTCTCCTGCCTCCGAGTGTCTGCCTGTCTGCACCCACTGGGTTCTCTCACACACCGCAATGTGACAGGAACAGCTTCACAGAGATGTGATCTGACACGTTCAAGGTGTAGGTCTAGTGCCACCTTGTATGTACCAGGGATGCTGCAATAAACCTGGACCTGGACCTATTGTCTCCATTCGGAAAGTTTATGAATTTGGGAAGCAGAGCTTTGAGATTAACATGGTTAAAATCTCCATGCGTGGAATTGTGTCAACAGTAACAAATGCACCCAGGCTGGAGCAATTTGTTAAGAGGCTTATCTATATTAAAAGGCCCACAATTCATTTAAAACTTTGTCATATATTTATTTTCTCATTTTCTTTTACTTTTTCTGTTGGACTTATCAAAAACAAACTCTAAGATAAAATAGTTTACTTCAGGCAAAGACAATGATGGAACATCATGGAAAGCAAACACAAGACTGAGCTGCACATCATCCATCAAGGTTTTCTATTCAATTTATTATCAAATGAGGGTTTGACAACATGGCCAGACATACAGATTGTTGTTGCAGCAACCTTGGATGTCTGTAAAGATGGATTATCTCTCCCTGTTCAAAGTTATTTTAATGACTGTGATAAATTAAACAGTTAATGAATATGTAGAATAACATGAATAGTACATTAAAAAACATTAAAAATTAAAAGTTTTGTAACTTGGATGATTTATTTAAAAAGTGTACAGCTTTTCTCACTGCAGTGTTTTTGTAGGGGCTTCTCAAAGAACAATTCTAGAGCTTCTTCCTATAGAAAGAGGAAGACTGCGTTATTTATTCATTTATTTTTGCTGTTGAGTGGGTTGTGGCATTTTTTCCTGAATATAGTTCAATAAATGATACAAACTCAGGAATTCCAGGAGTCAAGGTTCTTTATTTGTCACTCCACCTTACATCCAACAAAAGTATTAAAATGTAAAAGAAAACAGTAATAAGATCTAAGATATGAACTAAGAAAAATGTTAACTAAAAATACACTAAGCACTAGTAGCATAAAAAAGCAATACGCCGACCAGCAGCATGAAAATGAGTCTGCGTGAGCAGATGAGCATGAATAAATACAGCAACATGAAACAGATCAGCAGCAACATGAAACAGATCAGCAGCACCATGATGTGATTTTTCACAGTGATAATCCTGGTTAGATATTCATGAGTCTAACAGCCTCAGGGTAGAAGCTGTTCCTCAGTCTAATGGTTCTACACCTGAAGCTAGATTTATACTCAACGCGTCGCGCAGTGCGCCAGGGTGCACGCGCCAAAAGTGACGCAATATCACCGTCCCCGCCCCTGCGCGTAGGCCCCGTGCGTCGTTTTGGCGCGTGTCGTGCACCTCCGATTTTTTTGAAACTCCGCAAGGCTAGTGCGCGCGCCGTGGGCGCTACTGAATTGATTGACAGGTCGGGTGGGGACCTCACCCGACAGCCTTCACGCTCTTCACGCCAGAGCCTGCAGCTGTCTGCGCCGCTGTGGTCGTGGAGACGGCGTCGCAACGCATGGAGGAATGTTTTGTATGTGACACAAATGTATTAAATTCCCCTTCTTCATCCCTGATCTGGACTTTTCTTTTGTTTTTTGCCAAAAGTCAAGTGATCGCTTCCTCCTCCGCTGACTCCATGCATTAAAACCGCAAGACACAATAACTGTTGTTCTATTATGATTTGCTCCTCTAATAAAGACAACAGTTCAGCACGCAAGCGGAAAGCCATTTTATGTTGTTGTGTGATGTCAAACAGTTCTTATTCTACAGTAGATTTCTTCTTCTACACCCTTTCTTGCAACATATGCACATGTTTTAGAGGGTACTGCCACCTGTTGGTCTGTAAAAGAACAGCACTTTGCCATGCGCCGCCGTGCGTCAACTGTGAACACAGCGGCAACACTGTAAATGCATGAAGCGGCACGGCTCACGCCAAAATTACACCACACGCGTTACGGCTCCGCCCCGCTCCGGTCCGACCTCCGCAGCAAATACGCACCCATTATAATCAATGACAGAGTTTACACTGGCTCCGCACGGCGGCAGCGAGCTGCGGAGAGCGGACGGCAGTCCGTCAAAATTAGAAATTTTTCTATTTCTGCCGGACGCCGGAGCTGTGCGGAGGCACCAACAGGAAAAGGAACGAGCACAACTTCCGTATTTACAAAATAAAATCACCACGGGCGGACTAATCCTAGCTCTATACGGATTTATTTGTACAAAAATGCTGTCAAACTATCATTTATGACTACGCCTACAAACGCAATACAAGAAATAAATAAATAAATAAAGTATTTTATTCTGAAAATGTAATACCTCACTTCCTGTTGCTCAAACCATGTCCTGTCGCTCATTTACGAGAGAAGATCAAGGCAGCAGTCTCTACTGTTGTTCTCCTTCTTCCACCGAATGAATTGTTTTGTTCTGACTTACTTATTTATCACTTGATTTATCGCGCGATCCCGCAAATCCCGCGCATGCGTCTAGGAAAGGCGCATGCAGGCGGACCTGAGCTGAGCGGAGGTAGTGGAAACTGGAGTTTGAGACGCTCAGCTGCGACCTGCGGAGCGGAGCGGACCGTATGTAGTGTAATTTTGGGGTCAGTGCGCGCGCAGTCCGCGCGCTCCAGCCAGCGGACCAAAGCGCAAGTATAACGAGGCTTTAATGCTCCTCAACCTCCTTCCTGAGGGGAACGGTGCAAAAAGTGTGTGTGCTAGGTGTAGTGATATAGGCCTTTGTCTTGACCTTCAAGTACACCTCTCCACATCTCTCTGAAACTCTAAGGGTTACACCTTCTTGAAGCCCTCAAGGAGACAGATGGACACTTATATATTTTTACAATTATTATGAATTAATGGACACTAATTAATCAGATTGAACTTTCTCTTTAATGTGTGTTAATTCAGAATTGATCTACAGTATATTTTTGTCATTATTAATGATGATCTGTTACTTTCATGAGCTATGACCTTCTGCTGGTTTTATTTCTGCAAAATAAGCAGACTCTGTCGCTAAGGCAGAAGTCAGGGTAAGAGCTGTTCTCTCCCTTCTCTTGTGTTGTCTATGAAGTTAGCCATAACATTTTTCTGTGCTCACAAGCAGGCCACCTGGCTGTTTATGTAAACAGTTTTCCTGCTGTCCGTCAAGAGTCTTTTCTGCCTATGGGATCATACTTCCATCTTTTATTTTGTTAACCAGCCTGTAGCCGTTGAGGAGGTGGGAAGACCCCACCTCCCCCATATAATGGGCACTTCCTATTTGGAAGTTAGTTTTTTGGAGGAGAACTACTTGCAACTGTTTCTCTTCCCTGGGAAAGCTGGAGTCGGCCCGGTCATATGTCAACGACCCACGTCTCCGCTAGGATCATAGCAAAGCCTTACTGTGATCCTGTCACTGTTCTGGAAGAATTTGTTTTCTAAAGTTTTATTTTGAAAAGTCAGTCTGTGCGCTCGACCGTTGGTCCCTGCCGAGGGAGGCGAGTTCCTCGTATCGTGAATCAGCACACTCACGCTGAAGTCCAACTGGACGGCCACTGGACAAACCCATCCACGTGTGTGTCCACAAACTTCTCCACTCTTGTCTCCAAGAGACGAACCTCCAACAGGTAAAGAGCCGTGGTGTGTTTGAACGTGCGGGAGCCCAGCAATCTGCTCGTGTGGGGGAAACGGTGTCACCTAGTCTGGTTCAAAGTAAACAACTTTAGCTTAACTTAGCTCCAGAACTCCTTCCTCCTATTTCTTATTTTTCATAAGCTATTTAATGTTTTGTTTTCATCATGGTAAACTTTAAGTAATGTGCCAACAGAAAGGTCCAACTGTCTGTTTGTTTTAATTTGAATTCTTGTCAACGTAGTTATTAAATCAGAGCTAATATCGATACAAATGTTTAATGTAATTCTTGTGATAGTTTCAATAAAAGGTCTATTTTTTGGTAGACCAATATAAGTTGAGTCTAAGCGTGAAATTACATTTCTTGTTAATCACAGTAAAAACAATTTAGTATCGGAAAAAGGAAGAACTCGCACTTTGGTGGCAGTTTGTGCAAGATTAAAGTCTGCTAAACTGCGCATCCAATAATGGTGGCTCAGTAAGTGTTTAAATACCTTACTATACATCATTATTTATTCAATTACAATTGGTGGCTCGTCCGAGTTCCTGGAACGTTTATTAAGTTGTTTGGTGTAGCTTATTTTTGTTAACGGTGTTTGTTGGCATTAGTTTACATCCTGGTTTTGGGCTTGTAAGAATAGTTTTGGCTGGTGAGTGTCCGGGAGTTGCCAAGGTCAGGCATTGTCTGGATTATTTTCCCGTTAGAATTATTTTTTCATTCACATTTGAGCGTATGCTTGGAGCGGGTGCGTGATAAATGTTTTGTCTGTGCTTGTGAGACGTTTCATTACGTGTCACGAGGCTGCATGCATCTTTCATTGTTGTGACCGCCGAGTCACGATCCTGTTTCATTCTATTACATCTGCGATTTATTGTTGAAGGTCTGTTTCACACATTTGCTGCTCCATTTTGCCTTTTTCTGTTACAACGTGTTTTTGCCGAGGTTCGGGAAAACCCACTCCGCTTGGACCGGATGTATCCGGTTCCGTTTGACGTAAAGTCCGTTGTTGTACACAGTAGCGCTGCCTTCTTTGGAAGGCGTGAGGGTTAGCTTGGTTGTGTTTTAGCTCATTGACAGTATTTTCTGCGGTGTAAAAATACGTTTATTTTGTGGAAGAGAGTCCAGTACTTTGGGTCGAAATGCTAAACGGTACCGACAAGATGGCTGCTTAAAACGCTGTGATTGGTCCATTGTGTGTCGCGTTCAAGAACGTTGGTTTCTGTAGACTCTGGTTGTCAGATTCATTTTTGCACACATTTCTGACGGTTTATTTGTGTTGTTTGAGTTCTATGCACGTGATATCGTCGAAGACTGGCTTAACCGCGGTGTTTTGCGATATTTATGACTGTTTTAGAACGTTGAAAAGTCCGTTCCTCGCTTTTGTTCGACCGACCGCAGGTCCGTGAACACACCGCTCGAACGGCACGTCACTAGTGGGTGGCGTTAGGTTTGGAAGACACAATTTCCCATGAACACTTGGGTTTTAGAACTACAGTTCTGTCTTCGCTGTGATTGGTCGATTACGCTGTATGTGTTGACGCATGCGCAGTGGGTGAAGCCCCGCTCCTCGTCAATTTTCACTTCAGCTACTTGTCCCAGACGAGTTTCCGTGCTTGTTTGTCCATTACTGTCATTGAAAAGACTGTTTAATCGCGGTGTTTTTGAGATTTTAGTGGGTGGACAGAGCCGGTTGCTCTGAAAACTGCCGATCGCCATGTGACCAGGTCACGTGACACCGATTTTGCCGGTTTTATGAGGACCGACCTTATTTCTTTTGAACGCAGTTTAAAAGGTTTCACAGTTCAACCGATTTTGCTCACATGATTTCGTTTTTGTGAGCCTGGGTTCTGGAGCTTATCACGTTACGCTTTGGGTCTGTCTGCTTGATGCTTTTCATCCGTGTTGGATGTCTGTGGGCTGAAAGCTGCGGCTTCGCTCACTGGTGATAACAGCGCCTCTATAGCGGTCGGATAGAGAAATTACAGTCGCTGTGATAAATTCATCCAGCGCTGCTCGCCCCATCTGCTGATTACATTAGGAGACGCAGTCTTCCTGTAATGTGTACATGTTGAACGTTCCTGTTTTAAACGGGAAACATTTTGTGAATATTGTACACACAGCACCCTCTCATTCGATTTTCACATATAATCAACTGTTGATGGCAGAACAGTTACACAGATTTAGTGGAGGCTTGTCTGTTTTTGATAAGCCTTGACACTTTTATCATCAATTCTGTGAAAAACTGGCTCTCTGTCCCTGTGTTTGTAAACTGCAAGTTTAAAATAACACACAGGAAGCATCGTTTGTCGTGGTTTTTCACAAAAAATCACACAGACTAGCCAGCCTTGGTGGTCATCTCATGGGTTGACAATTTAATAATAATCACTGGTTTTTGTTGAATTTCCCATCTTGGATGTTACTGGGCAACTGCACACTGGCCCTCCTATTTGTTTTGGATACGGGTTTATTTGGAATAACAAGCTGGTAGGCCTTGCTCTATACGGTGGCTTCATTTAAATTTGTGTTTCACGAATTTCCAGATAAGATGGCGACCTCTGCAGATGAGGCTCCTGATACCTCAACAGCTGATTTCGACACTGTGCGTCGTGAACGTACGGTTTCCATGGATTGTGTGGACAAAGCGTTAGAGCTTCTCACTGCTCCGATCACCTCCTATGGTGCGGAGTTGAAAGATCTGTCTGAGGCAGAGGTAGAGGGTGCTTTAAAAGTTTTGGCTGATGGTGCGGCGTCAGATAAAACAAAGCAAAAAGGCACTGAACGACTGGCGAAGTTTGCGCTTTTGCTGAAGGACAAATTAGATTTTGAGGTCGTCAGAAGAGAGGTGCTCTCGAAGGAGCTCTCAGAGGTGCAGTCTGAGGCAGTTGTGGCGTGCCGGGCTGCTGCAGACAGGTGTGATAAGATTCAGGCTGCTGCGGTGCAGGAGGTTGGGTCTTTAAAACTGCAGCTGCAGTCACTCACAGACTCACACAAGGACAGCATTCGTGCTAGGGAGGATGCTTATAACAAAGCTCTGGCAGACAATGATGCATTGCAGCAACAATGCAATGTGTTAACAGCTGAAAAAGATGATGTGGCGGGGAGGTTGGAGACGTGCGAGTCAGAGAGGGATAATTATAATCTGTATTGGCAGGCGTCACAGGCGAGTGTGGCTCTAGTTCAACAGAAGTTGACAAGATGTGAACAAGAGATGGTTGTGTTCGAACAACGTTTGTCGGGTCTACAAGTTCAAAATGATGGCCTGAGTGCCCAATTAGCAGATTGTAAGTCTGAATTGGCCTCTACTACCGATAAACTCAGTAAGGAGAGGAGGGCGTGTGTGGAGCTCATGTCAAAACTGGGCAATGTGCCTTCCGCCCCTCCACTACCTCCGCTTCCACCACCACCATCCTCTCCCACACCTGTTGGTCCCACACCTGTTGATCCGCCCTCATTCCCTCCTGTGCCTCAAGACCCTCTGCCTCCACCACCACCAGCCTCGCCCACACCTGTTGGTCTGCCCTCACTCCCCCCTGGGCCTCCACCTCCCTCACACCCGTCCGCACCTCAGTACCCACCCCCATTCGGAGGTGGGTATCCGTGGATGGTTCCTGGTTACCCTTGGCCTGGTATGCCATTTGGGGCCCCGGGTGTGTTTGATAAGAATTACCGGATGCCTCTGTCAATAGACCAACTCCATAAGCTGTCTAAATACATTCAGCGCTTTGAACCAGGGGACTTGGGTTCTACCGAAACCAAAGCCTACCTGAAGAACCTGGAGTTGAAGCTAGATCGCTTCTCCAATGTCACGGTTGCCGATAGGATCACTCTAATCAATCTCACCTCTAGCAGGGAGGTGCATTATCTTATTGAACGTCAACCGGAGGACATAAGGAACGACTATAAGCGTCTGTGTGATGTTATTATCACCAAATTCACTCCTCGCGCGGGAATCGATGGTTTCCAAGCCGCGATGAAGATCAAGCAAGGTCGCAACGAACATCCACAGGTCTTTTACAAAAGGTTCTTCCAAGCTTACTTTGGTAATCGGAACGAACCTGGGATGGAAGAGGAGAGACATTTTAAGTGTCTTTTCATCGAAAACTTGCATCCTGAGATAGGTTCGTCGGTTGAAATCATGGCCAACGGCAACAGGAACACCATCACGGAAGTGATGGAGTATACCGTACGTGTTTTTGAGGCATTCAGCAAACGCAAGGCTCCTGTGGAGGCATTTCACAGTGAGGGGGGCTTGTTCCGTCCACTGGAGCTAGAAGGGGCGCGGGCATCTGCTCCTTCTTCTGATGTCGGCGAGACGAGGCGGGATGCCTTACGGGCACCTCGGAATGATGATGTTCGCCCCACTGATGAGCCAAGGTGGTTCAGGTCTGGTCAGGAGGGTGGGCAGCGATATAAAAAGGGGGGTGCACGTCCTAATGTTGGAAAGTACGGTCAGCAGGTTGACTCGCGTAACAAGGGCTCCCAGAGGGGACCCTCACGCAAGGGTGCTGCTCCGCCTACACCTCGGAAAAGTGTACCCGAGACGGGCGACGGGCAACGCAAGCCCCAGAAAATGGATCCTAAACCTCTGAGTTCGGAAGAGACCGAGGTCATACGTCGGTTGTTAGGAAATTTGCAGGCTGCTAACAAAGATAAGAAGCCTGATGCGTTGTACGGTGCTGTCGTTGATGGTGACTCGGTGCACGCAGACGGAAACGGTGACACTTTTACTGACAGTCAACAAGACATTGGTCAGCGTGATACTGTCAGTCAGGGCGTGGACAGTCAGACCATTGACAGTCCAGCACATGTCAGTCAACATGACATTGACCGTGGCCCTGACATAACTGTTACAGAGCCAGAGAGCCCCTTGTCAGAGATAAAGGGGGATACCTCGCTGACCAGTGCCGGTGACTCGTCACAAACTGGTCTCACTGACACGCCGGTGACTGCACTGCCGGTTCAAGTGGTTCACCATGACACTGACAGTGGTAGACGTACGAAACGTCGGGATGAACCTGGGTGCGATATGTGGTTCCTGTGCGACCTTTACAGAAAGGGGCCCGCTATGAAGGCTTACCTGTCAATCACGTTAGAAGGGGTCCTCACCCAGGACGCCCTCCTGGACGGTGGTGCCGACATATCCATTATGTCACCCACACTGTTCGAGGAACTGAAAACAGCCGCTAAGAGTGTTGACAGAGAAATACCCCTGACGGAGTGTGCTATAGAGCTGCGGGGACTCTCGGAAGTGGGAACAACCATGACGGCTATTGCCATGGTTCACATGCAGATTGGCGAGACGACAATTTACCATCCGGTACATGTGTCTACAGTGAACTCCATCCCATTTCTGGTCGGCCAGGATTTTATCAATCGCTTTGAAGCGGTTGTTAATTATGGTAAGCGGACGGTGTGGGCTACGGTGAGCAGTCCACTGCCGATTGTTTTGCCTCCGCTGAGTGATACAGACTGTGTAACCGCGGGTACCGCGGAAGGCATGAGGGGACGCCCATCCGAGGGCACATGCCCGGTATGTGGACCTTCGGCAGCAGGTGAGACGATAAAGACACCACAGGTGGACCGCCTATGCGAGCTGATACATTCGGCACTCACGGGACATTACCTGCCCCAGGTAGTGAACGGTGTAGAGATCCAGGGATCCCATACCGATGATGCTGTGTTGTCCCCCTGGTCGGAGAGGTCTGCGATCAGCCGAGCTTTCTATGAAACCTTGTTTCATAAACATGAGGGTCTTATACGGCTCAGGAAGTCTTTCCGTTTTTCTTTAGATCCCGACAGTTGTGAGGAAATGACCGCGAGAGTAGTCGTTTGCTTGTCACTGTCCTGGAACCAACGCAGACTGGTCCACCCGTTCTTAGTGATCACTAACTTACCGCACGCAACCTATTTGGGCTCTGACGTTTTGGTAAGATTGGGTGTCTCGGTAGACGTCAACAATGAGGTGCTGTGGTCGTTGGACACAGCCAGGAAGGATTCTCCTGTGTTAACTACAGAAAATCTTAAGGCTGGACAAACAATACCAGAGGTCTGCCAGGTTGCTAGCAGTCATGACACCACAGTATCACCTCGGACTGACAACCACATGGTGACAATTCACATCGTGAAAGGTCAGGTAATTAGCCGACAGCAGGCTTGTTTTCAACCATCTCCTACGTTCCTCGACTTAGGGCTGTCCGTGGTGGGCACATGCAAAGTGGACCTCGACGGTAGGTCCACGTCTGTTGCTGTGTGTAACACAGGCACAGACGAGGTACTGATCCCACGAAACATGCGGATAGGATGGTTGATCTCTACTGATTTCCATGATTTTGAACTTAGCGTTCCATTTCTGGGAGGCCTCCCAGAAAACTTGTTTCCACGTCATCACGCGGGGCGAGTCTTGTTCACAAAACCAACAAAGGCCATAACCCTCTTCTCCCCGAGTGAGTCCGGCCATGACCCAGTCATTAGGTTCGGTTTCAACGGTGGAAAAAGTCTTGGCCTTCAAACTTATAGTGCCCTACCTGTAGACAGGTTTTACGACACTGAAAGGGTCTCAATGGAGCTCCCCGATGAACAAGAGCCCACCTCGGTTGCTTCACAGATTGAACAGGTGATAGCTCAGGCTGACGCCCTGAAAACTGATGAAGAAAGGGACAAGCTTCGCAAAGTTCTCTTAAAATACGAGAAATCATTCTCGACTGACTCTATGGATTGTGGATTGACCACGATCCACAAAGTAAGCATCCCAACCCCACTTGACGTTCCACCTGCGTTCGTCAGACAATACAAGATTCCTCTGGCAGCTCATGAACCTATCAGAGATATCATTGATGACTTGTTGGGAAAAGGTATCATCAGATACTGTAACAGCACTTACTCTGCGCCTATATGGCCGGTGTTAAAACCAAATGGTAAATGGAGACTCACCATTGACTACAGAAAGCTGAACAAACAAGTTCCCTTATCCAGGTGGCCCATGACCCAGCTCCAACAGGAACTGCCCAAGGTCACCAATGGTAAGTACTTTTCCACCCTCGACATCGCCTCTGGTTTTTGGACCATCCCCGTGCGTGACGAGGACCAGTACAAACTTGCTTTCACTTTTGGTGGTCGTCAATACACCTTTAACAGGTGTCCATTTGGCTACGCTAACTCGCCTGCAGAGTTCAACATCTTTTTGAACAAAGCATGTCCAGACGCCCACAAGCGTGGGACATTGATTTACGTGGACGATGTCCTTTTGAGGCAGCCGACACTGGGTTCACATTTGGCTGAGATCGACCACGTTCTGGGTCAACTGACAACTGCTGGTGCTAAGATTTCATTGTCAAAATGCCAGTGGTGCAGATCCAAAGTGGACTACGTTGGCCTGCTTGTAGGTCCGGACGGCGTACAACCACAACTGACTCGTACCCAAGGCCTTGACAATCTCAAGGTCCCAACCAATCTCAAAGAACTGCAAAGTTTTCTTGGCGTGTGTAATTACTCGAACCAATTCATAGAGAACTATGCAGACCTGGCTAAGCCGCTGACTATTCTCCTGAAGAAAGACGTTCCGTTTGTCTGGACTGACAAACAGCAGCAGGCGATGGACGCTCTTATAGACAGGATCAGGTCAGCCCCATGTCTGGTCTATCCAGACTATAACAAGGAGTTTCACTTGGAAGTGGGCTTTTCAGCTCATTGCATGAGTGCAGGTCTGTACCAAATACACGACAGGGACAAGCGTGTAGTGGCCTACGCCAGCAAGACTATGGCAGGCCCCGAGTTGAAATTCTCGGACTGTGAGAAAGCTTTACTGACCACGGTGTGGGCAGTAAGACATTTCTCCAGCTACATTGGGGGACAGAAGATCATTGTTGAAACACACCACCAGCCGGTGACTTTCCTGAACAGCCAACGCATCAGAGATGGCGTGGTTACCAACTCACGTGTTGCAACGTGGCTCATGGCGCTTCAGAGTTTTGACCTAGACATCCGCTATGGTCAAAATAAGAAGTCACATTTGGGCACTGACTTGGCTATCTGCCAGGAATGCACAAACGATGTGCCTGCCACCCAGCCGCCTGCTAGGGAAAGGCCCTTGGTGACGGAGGATCCAAATCACCACTTCTTTGATGATAATATCTGTAAGGGTATGACAACATTGTACGTGGATGGATCTGCATTCCGCAACGACAACATCTGCAGGGCAGGTGTTGGAGGGGTGCTCCTCCGTGACCTTCAGCCGAGCACTTTCAGTTACAGCTTAGGCTCTCAGACTTCTCAGTACGCTGAGATTGCGGGCATCCTAATAGCTCTCCAGTTGGCTGTGGAACATTCCATCAAGACACTAGTCATCTGTACTGACTCGAACTATGCTCGGTTGAGCTTCGCCTGTCATCTCGCTGTGTGGAAACGTAACGGTTTTCTCACAAGCGACAGGAAGGCGGTCAAACACAAAGAGCTCTTCATGGCGTGTGATCACTTGGTGACGTTACACGACATGCAGGTGTACTGGAAAAAAGTTCCAGGACATTCAAGAGTCCCAGGCGATGACAAGTACTATAATGACATTGCGGATTCTCTGGCCAAAGAAGGAGCCGACAAAGGTCAGCTGTGGTCCTTTGACCCCTCCTGGTTGGTCAAGACTCTGCCAATACATCCTCCTGTCGAGGTTATGGCGGTCACACGTGCGCAGGCCGCAGCCAAACCTGCCGACAACGCAGTCTCGGTACGACCTGCACTGACTGACACAGACATCGTCCGGCTGCAGAAGTTGGACCCTGCTATCAAGTCCATGTTGCTGTATCTGGCTGACCCTGACAATAATACTCTGTCCAAAGACGAGCTGGATTCTGATCCTGACCTCAGGGTACTCTATCATCTGCGCTCGCAGCTGAAACTGATCAAAGGCATCCTAACTTTTGCCCATGGACCAGCATCCTCACCAGTGTTCGTGGTTCCCCATGGCCACAGGGGGGTGATGTTAGTTCATGCCCATGATCTCCCGTCCGCAGGACACAAAGGAGAGAAAGCCACGCTGACGGCATTGAAACAAATTGCCTACTGGCCTGGTATGAAAAAGGATGTCAAGGACTACATTGACGGGTGCTTGATTTGCGCCCAGTTTCAGCCTACCAGACCACTCCACAGAGCACCACTGCAAAGCAGAGGCATTTCATTTCCATGGTCTGACATCCAGTTTGACTGGGTGGGGCCACTCACTAAGAGCTCTAGAGGTAACAAATATTTCCTCACGGTAACCTGTGCATTTACCAAATGGGTAGAATGCCTACCAGCTCCTAATGACACAGCACAAACTACTGCTATTTTGCTAGTGAATCATGTATTCTCCAGGTTTGGACTTCCCCTTAGGGTGAACTCAGACCAAGGTACACACTTCACAGGTGAAGTGATGAAAGAACTGTGGAAGACGCTTGGCGTCAAAGCTGATTTCCATATTGGCTACCACCCACAATCTTCAGGACAAGTAGAGAGAGCAAACAGAACGGTGGTGAGTATTTTGAAGAAATACGTAGCCGCAAACCACAAGGACTGGGACGTGAAACTCCCTTTAGTCCTGATGGCCATTAGGGCCACTCCACACACATCAACCGGCGTCTCTCCCTTCGAGATGATGACTGGTCGACAAATGACTCTCCCTCTACACCTGTTGTACCAACCAGGTGACGCCACCATGGCGACGGCCTACACCACTCAACAATACATGAAAGACTTGAATGTACACCTCCGAGACACTTTTGCTTTTGCCCAGCAAAACCTGGAAAGGTCTGCTGAGGGACGCAAAGCGTACTATGACCAGAAGGCTTCCCATGATGAACTCCAAGTGGGAGACAGAGTCTTGTACTATACTTTCGCCCCCACAGCCGGGAAAGGAGGGTCCGGGACCGGTACTCTCGCCCGCAAACTAATGCCCAGGTGGACGGGACCTCATTTGATAACAGACAAAGTGTCATCAGTTGTCTACGGAATCAGAATCAGCAAAGGTCGCAAACGGCCAATTGTTAAATGGGTACATCGAAATCAAATCAAACCTTTTCAGGCGCTCAGTGACTCCGCAAATGGCGAGGATCTGACAAACTCACAGACTTCATGGGAAAATAAGGTCGTCCAAACACAGGTTAGTAAGTAAACTAATGACACGTGGAATCTGACGACCAGAGTGAGTTTGACGTAGTGAAACGTTGTTTTTAGTTGCTTGATTGCTACTTTTGTTGTTATTGTTTTCTGAACACTCCCAGCCAAAAGAGGTTTTGATTGTTGATAAGTTGAAGACTTAAATGGATTTTAACTATGCCAACATGCTGTTCATTTTGTTAAAGATCTCAATCTTTGATGAGTCATAGTAGATTAATACTACTTAAGGTACTATAATCTACACTGATCTCCCAATCATTTAGGTAGAACCGATTCGATCGTTTCTATTCTAGATCTATTCATTTTGATGAGTCTCGCCATAGACTTCAAAATTTTTAGGGATTACCAAATCTTGCGTCGTTCGTCTAAAAGACAACAGACATTTAGACCAAACTAGTTTTCATTTTTTTATTTTAGTTTAACCTAAACTAAATAATGAATGGAGGAATAGTTTGAAAGAAGAGGCCTTCGTTACAGAAGCCCTCCCCATTTCTATAGGTATAGATCCCTATATCTGATTTTTACAGCATTGATCCACCCCTTAATTGGTAATTTTAGCTGATCTAATCCATGATAGCTTACATACCAGGTGCATATAGGTAAGGCTTAATGTAGAATCCCAATCATAAGCCCACCTAAAACCACATAATTGCATGACACATTGAACCAGGGTGGCACCGACTGGAAGCCATCCAGCCTGCAACCTTCGATGTGGGGACCTGCTGATCCAACGTTGGTCTTCAACCTTCATCCAAGGCCGCCTCCTCTGCTTCAATCGAGGGATCCCCTCTACATGCTGATTAAATTCCATTCTTGCTGATGAAATCAATAACCCCCATCGTTGTGGATTTACCGTTGTGGATTATAAGACTTTGTTTCCAAGGGATCACAGACTCAGTTTTCCATGGGTTAACAGACTATGTTTTCCAAAGGATTGAAAGCTTACCGCAAAGGGATTACCTACGAACAGTATAGAATTTCCAAAAACATTATGGGAATATATTTTTGAACTTTCTTTTTGACTTTTTTTTCTCCACTTGCTGGATTACATAGAGGTCAGAGACATTCGGTGGTATCCTTTCGTGTTGGAACTCATCTCCAAGGACAGGCGATGACTTCCAAAAAGGGGGACTATAGTGATACACCTAGCCTCTGATATTTCTGTCTTGACCTGCAAGTACACCTCTCCACATCTCTCTGAAACTCTGTGTTACACTTGCTTGAACCTCAAGGAGACAGATGGACAATTATATATTTTAACAATTATTATGAATTAATGGACACTAATTAATCAGATTGAACTTTCTCTTTAATGTGTGTTAATTCAGAATTGATCAAACAGTATTTTTGTCATTTCAATGATGATCTGTTACTTGTATGACTTTGACCCTTCGGCTGGTTTATTTCTGCAGAACAAGCAGTCTTTGAATCCAAAGCACAAGGTCAGAGTAAACGTTTAACTTGCAGCTTCTTTTGTGTTGTCTATGAAGTTAGCCATAACATTTTCTGTGCTCGCAAGCAGGCCACCTGGCTGTTTATGTAAACAGTTTTCCTGGTGTCCGTCAAGAGTCTTTCTGCCTATGGAATTAAACTTCCATCTTTTATTTTGTTAAGTTCAGCCAGTAGTCATTGAAAAGGTGGGTCAGATCCCGCCTCCCATATAATGGGCACTTCCTATTTGGAAGTTAGTGTTTCGAGGAGTACGAACTGTCAACCTGCTCTCTCCTCTGGGAAAGCTGGAGTCGGCCCGGTCATATGTCAACGACCCACGTCTCCGCTAGGATCATAGTAAAGCCTTACTGTGATCCTGTCACTCTTCTGGAAGAATTTGTTTTCTAAAGTTT
>JBBPBX010021788.1:30618-42038 GCA_038048925.1 Garcialebias charrua | reverse complement strand
ACTGTCATTTTATCTCACGGACTGTGTCACCAATCTGGGGGTGAAGTTTGAGTCTGATTTTAAATTTGATAAACAGATCAGCAGTGTTGTTCAGAAAAGTTTTTATCAACTTCGACAAATTGCAAAAGTGAAACCAATCTTATCAAGACCTGACTTGGAGAAATTAATCAACACTTATATTACATCTCGTGTGTATTACAGTTAGAAAAATTAAGTAGAGTTATTCATTTTGTGATGTAGTTTGTGTATTACAGTTAGAAAAAATTAAGTAGAATTATTCATTTTGTGATGTAGTTTGTGTATTACAGTTAGAAAAATTAAGTAGAATTATTCATTTTGTGATCTAGTTTGTGTATTACAGTTAGGAAAATTAAGTAGAATTATTCATTTTGTGATGTAGTTTGTGTATTACAGTTAGAAAATTAAGTAGAATTATTCATTTTGTGATGTAGTTTGAAGGTTATCATTGGTTGAACAAACTGTGAAATAAGGGGCAGATATAATAAGATTTCATCTTCTTTCTGCTCCTTTCATTTTATCCTACTTGTATTCTTGTATCTGATGAAACTGTCTTGTATTGTTCTTTTAAAATGAATGAATAAACATCAAATCAAATCTCGTCTTGATTACTGTAATGCACTGTTTGTAGGCATCAGCCAGACCTCTCTCGCCCGTCTGCAGCTCGTGCAGAATTCTGCTGCTCGCCTCTTAACTCAGACCCGTAGGCGTGAGCATATCACTCCCATCCTGGCGTCCCTTCACTGGCTCCCTGTGCACTACAGAATTAATTTTAAACTTTTGCTGTTTGTTTTTAAATGCCTGAACAACCTTGCCCCACCATATTTGTCTGAGCTGCTTCAGCCCTACTGCCCTCCCCGATCTCTAAGATCAGCTGATCAGTTGCTGCTGACAGTCCCCAAAACTAGGCTGAAGCTCAGAGGTGATAGAGCATTTTCTGTCGTTGCTCCCAGGTTGTGGAACAACTTACCATTGAGTGTCAGACAGGCCTCCTCTCTTCCTGTTTTTAAATCCCTTTTAAAAACACACTTTTATGCCTTGGCTTTTTAACACATGATCTTATTCTTATGGCATTTTAACACACCTGTAGAAAGACTGGTACATGTATTTTTATTTTTTGTATGTTTTGTATGTTTTTTATCGTTTTAATTGACTTGTCTTTTATGTTATTGTACAGCACTTTGGTTGACCTTATGGTTTTTGAAATGTGCTATACAAATAAAGTTGATTGGTTGATTGGACGGGCAGAAACAGGCAGCAGCTGTGGAAAAGTAGCTGTTTTATGGACGGCGGTTTTACAACATAAACGAATGGAGAATCCGGAGGAGGGACGGAGGAACGAGGAAATGGCTTCACCAGCAGTCCAGAGTAGGAAATTAACTCTTTTTATTCCCCCTTCATTATGGCTCTGAAATGTATGCTTTTTTGATAATTATGTAGGGTACTGTGTTAGGATAGGCTAAGTGTTTGGTAAAATACAGTACTATAAGGTGCAGTTTGGACGTATGTTTTGAGTTACGTCAAAATTTGAGTTACGACGCCACGTAGGAACGGAACTCCGTCGTAAGTCGGGGACTACCTGTATTTAACTTTATTTGTGTTAAACAAAAGAAGGAAACAGGGGGACACATTTTTTTTGTGAGAATCTTTAACCAAGGTACACTTTTTTCTGTTTTCAGAAGTTAATGTTTTATTTCCACCTACTCCCATTTCTTGAGTGTTTCAGCACTTCTGTTAAAAATAATTTAATTTTCCATGCTGAAGTCGTTCAAAGGGGTCAGATGAGATTTGTTCATGAACGTCCCTCAGAAACTGCCTTCAAAGCTCTGAAGTGTCCCATCAATGACCTCCATCACTAACCTGCCTCCGTCCTCTTTGTTTTCACAGCTTCCATGTAAATTCCTAGGCTGAGCACGCCCAAGTGTGTGTGTGTGTGTGTGTGTGTGTGTTTTTTCTCTTTCCTTTCCCACCTGTCTGGTCCGGTCTGGTAGCCAGGCAGACAGCCGACTTGGTAGCCACTGAGACGTGGTAATGAGCTGAACACGAGCCGAAGCTCGTATATTCCCACAGATGACGGCACCCGGTTGGGATGGAGCCGGGTTATTTCTGGCCTCTGTAATACCGTCTCATTAGCAGCTCTAACAGAACGTGGAGAACGATGATGGACCCGGGTCCAGTTTCTGTTTTGATGTCTCCAGTGGACTTGCCTGATTACCAGTACGTCCCTGGACCCCTTCACCTTGACCCAAATGTGCTGCGAAGCCGCCGAGGTGCGACGCTGAAACCGAACCCGCGAGCTGCACGTCCTCTTGTGATCTTCCGGTTTTCGGCTCTTCAGCTCTGAGTGACACAAAATGGCCCGTTTGGACTGTAATTATGAGCCGAAGTTAAGCTGCTATCAGTGTTGGAGTTTTGATTTTAAAGCCGTTTTTTTTTAGACACGTTGCTGGAATAACGGCACACTTGTTGAGGCGGGAAAATAAGCGACGGCTGTGCGCCTGTCTTTGTGTTTGTGCGTGCGCAGTCAATGGACGAACACACATGCACGTCAGTTTCCTGACACACACAGGGGTTTGGACGATGTGCACCTCACACCATAACTCCTCGGCTGTGGAAAAACGTCCGGCTGCTGGGAGGCAGCTCCATCCGTCTCGTGACGGGACATAAATTCTTCAACTTTCAGCCGAAGCCGAACACTTTCTGCTCTTTGACGTTTGAAACACGAGGAGTGTGTCTGGGCGGTCCCGCTCCTCTGGTTGTGTCAGGCCGGGCGGCGGGACGACATTCGATTGAGAAGAATTAAGAAGTGTTGAGGATTTGCCAAAGCAGGGAGCTCGTAGGATCGACTCCAGACACGTTCTACCTGTTGTCGTTCTATGTTTTATTGTGACGCACCGCCGATCGACCAATCAGAGCAGACCACAGTCGGCGCCGATGAGTTCTCATTCAAACGGCAGGAATTGAACTTCGCGGAGCTCCTTGCTGCTCCGTGTCGTTGTTCAGGCTAGTTTACCAGAGTTTTATCTGACAGAGTCACGGCTCGTCGATCGGAGGATCAACACCTGTTTTCAGGTGAACATTCGCAACAAGCCACAAGAGTTAGCATGTTAGCAGGTAAAATATAGCTTACTGCTTGAGGCTGCTACAGAGGCTAAAGAGAAGCTAAATAATTAAAGGTTAGTGGCACTTTACAAAGAACAAAACGACAGAAATTAAATATTTACAAATTTACTTAATAATTTTAAATAAACATTAAATATCAAAACACACGGGTTAT
Organism: Garcialebias charrua; assembly: GCA_038048925.1. Lineage (NCBI taxonomy): Eukaryota > Metazoa > Chordata > Actinopteri > Cyprinodontiformes > Rivulidae > Garcialebias > Garcialebias charrua. The sequence goes on along the minus strand of JBBPBX010021788.1, from coordinate 38,743 downwards.
TGGTTGAAACTGTTTATATTGAATCCAAAAAAGCTAAGTCTGGTCCTCTGGACATTCAAAAATCAAAACAAAGCAAAAAAACTGTAGAAACGTTTCGTCTTTCGTCCAAAAGACTTCCTCTCATGGGCGTAGCCAGAATTTTATGTGGGGTGGTTCGTTTAAAATAAATGTGGACCTTGTAAGATAAACGCGCCTCAGTAGCTCAGTGGAAACGCGTCGGGTTGCCGTTCCAAACCTTATGGGTTCAATTCCTTCATGGTACAACATTATTTTTTTATATTCATTCCAGATTAAAAAAACACAAGAAAACTATTTACAAAACAACAATAAAACAATACATGAAATGAAAGGAAGCAGAAGAAGAAAATAATCTTATTATATCTGCCCCTTCTCAAGCTAATTTTTTTTTTTCAAACACTCGATTCAAACAACTAATTTTATGTTTGTCTTTTATTGGATAAAAAAATGGAGTTAATATGCTTGTTAACACATTCTACTTTTTTATACAATAAAAGTGTTTGAAAAAATTTTGTTTGAGAAGGGGCAGATATAATAAGATTATTTTCTTCTTCTGCTTCCTTTCATTTCATGTATTGTTTTATTTCTTGTTGTTTTGTAAATAGTTTTCTTGTGTTTTTTTAATCTGGAATGAATAACAAAAAAAAAAGTTGTACCATGTGTGAATTGAACCCATAAGGTTTGGAACGGCAACCCAACGCGTTTCCACTGAGCTACTGAGGCGTGTTGCTTTATCCTGGTCAACTTCTCCTTTAAACGAACCGCCCCTCATAAAATCCCTAGATGGGACTCCATAGGCAAAGTGGGCGGTTCGTCCGAACCCCCCTTGCCTACGCCCCTGCTCAGTCTGAGAACCTGTGTTCGGTCACTCTTTCAGGGATGAAGATGTTCACATCCTTGATAGAGAGGAACAATGGTTTGAGAGAGGAGTAAAGGAGGCCATCTTTGTGAAAAGAAACCGTCCATCATTAAACAGAGGTGGAGGCCTCCGGGTTCAACTGTCCCCCTCTTACAATGCTGTTATTGCTAGTATCACTCAGCCCTCTGTGAATAGCAAACAACCATCAGGGTGTTAACGATCCATCGTCAGGCTGATGGTCCTCCTTGATCATGTGAGCAGCTGGTTTCGGCTGTCATCAGCCAACTGGTTGATCCACTGTGGGAGGGTGCTATTTATAAGACTGAGCTGAACACAGCTTCTCAGACTGAGGAAGTCTTTCGGACGAAAGACGAAACGTTTCTACAGTTTTTTTTGCTTTGTTTTGTTTTTTGAATGTCCAGAGGACCAGACTTAGCTTTTTTGGATTTTTCTACCTGGATTATTTAGCATGCATCAGGGTGTTTATATTGAAGTTTTGCATTTATCTTCAATACTTGAGATGATTAACATTTCAGTTTTGATCTGAACTATCATCCTAAATGGTAATTTGATCAATTAAAAAGATGGTCACGTTGGTTTAAAACCTGTTCTGAGGGCAGGAAAAACCTGAAACTTTGACCTTAAGGGTTATAATTATATCTGAAACATGTTCATTTTTTCTTAAAGGACTGTTTAGACAGAAACAAAATTGTGTTGCCTCTTCGTCCCCTGTCGAGAAGCAAAAAGAGTAAATTGTAAATAACCCCCGTTTATCACTGTGTTGTGAGTTGGATAACGAGAAAGAAAAAAGCGAGGTTCTGACTTTCATATTGGTGTTTGGCTACATCTAGCTGTAAGAAAACTTCTTTTTGAAAATTAGTTGCCACGTAAAAATCCAAGATGGCGGCCACCATATATAATGTCAACGTTGCGAACTGGATAACTTGAGAAATAAGCAACGTGCCGGTATCTATTTTAGTGTAAGGTTGCATAGACGGAACAAAACAACAAAAATAGGGTTGCCACAGAAGAATCCAAGATGGTCACCTCACCATACACATGCACGTATATATGTATGTATATATACCGTATGTGTGTGTTTTCCCTACCATTATACAAGGAGGGCACCCTGCCCTGTCAACAGAGTCGAGCGCCCTGCCTACTGACCCCTCAACAACTGCCGGCACTGATGTAGCGCACTACACGTACACTAGCTAAAATGCTACAGCGGTAACGCTCAGTCTCCCTCACTCTGGGCCATTTCCTTCATCCCGCTCCGTTCGCCAACTGTCGGCACAAACGGTGCTCAACGCAGACGGACCTCCACCCTCCCCCCATTGACAAAAATCACGAAAGACATGTGAGCACCGTGCCAAGGCAAGTAACCGAGGGGAAGCACTGTAAATGTATATGTGTGTATAACTGAAAGAGATGAAAGAAGAAATACAGAAGATGTGGAGTCAAAGCGTCATAAGTCCCAGTGATCGTTGGAGAACTCGGTGCTGTGAAGAGTGGATCTCTGTCCAGAAGAGACCTGTCTGAGGAACAGCCAATATACAGAACAGAACCCTCAGAACCCAGGCCTCTGGTAGAGGACCCGAGTTTGTAGTGAAGTGGAACCGTCCAAATGGAACAGGGGGCGAGCTATCAATCAATCAATTTATTCACTCGATTAAAAAAAATCATCAGTTTACAAACACATTCTCTGACAACATATTATTTACACGAGTGAAGAGGGAGCAGGAAGAAGAAAATCTTGTATAGACCTGCCCCCTTTCTCAATAATTACAAAAATGTCATGGCCGTAAACATTAAATTAACAAAACAAAAGCTACATAAATAGATCAACACAATCATCTGAGGAAACGATGCTTTCTAGTTTTAGTGTTGCTTAAACGTTTAATTTCTTCAATGACTGGGGCGGCTGAAGGATTATCTATACTGTAGCAGCCAAGGTCACTACTGCTCCTCCGTGGTGTCTCATGGTGAATAAAACGTGTCCCTCCACTCGCCATGATCCTTTGAGCTGCCTCAGACAAACCAACCTTCTCCTCAGAGTAAAAACTGCCCACTTGGATATTCTGCACCAAAAACTTTACTTCATTCCCTTTTCAATCTCATCTCAAAAACTACAAAAACTTTTCTTTTCAAAGAATAAAACAATAGAAATGGAAAAAAAATTCCGTTCAGTCGAGCCGTCTTCTCCCAGCAGCTTCTGTTTTTCTGTTCTTCTCATCAAGCCGGAGGCGATGACTCCGACCTAAACTCTGTTTAGGAACAAACTAAAACAAAACGTCACACAGATTAGTTGGTAGAGATGAAGAAACCCAGATAAAAACTCAGACATCGTCTTTAGAGACACCTGACAGGAAGTGGAGGTCTCTATACAACAGTGCGCCCCCCCTCCGCGGGACAATTACCGTAGCCTCATTTCCTCGGCTCCTTCCTCTCCGATCGCCGGAACCAGGGTTTGAAGATGAGCTTTTCAGAGTTGCTCACATGGAGAGGAGTTCAGGATAAAATATCTACACTTTCAGGCAAATTTTGATCTTTGCCCTGAAACTTTTAAGTATATTTTAAATTTTATAGTTTACTAATTTAGTTACAAAAACACAGCACTTATAGCGAGCAAAATTCTCAGTGCCAGACGTAGTGAACGGCTCGTTTTCCTTTGACTAAAAAGTTACGTTTTTCCACCAATGCTGGTGGAAAAACTCACCAGAAATTAATAGAAATGAAAAAAAAATTACTTAAAATTTGCATAAAATAAAAGAAATAGCACTTTAAAGCCTCAACCACACAACAGTTTTTTTTTTTTTTTTTATACAGACATTGTTTTTAGTTTTATTGAGGAAAAACTGAGATTTCTTAAGAGAAGAGGGCGTCCAGTTTGGGAACCTTATGGTCTCATCTCTGTTTTATGCAGACAATGCGGTTCTGTTGCTCCAGGTAGAGGAGTTTGGGTTTCTGGGCGTCTTGTTCCTGAGTGATGGAGTTGGATCCAAGGATTGGTGCCTCATCCTCAGTAATGAGGTTGTTGCTTTGGTCAAACATAGTGATTAAAGAATTGAGATTTAAAAAACAGAAAAGAGAAAGCTCTTAAATTACTGATCTATGTTCCAATTCTCACCTGTGGTCATGAGGTTTGGATCAGAACTGAAAGTACCAGATTCTGGATCCAAGCAGCTAAAATTAGCTTCCTCTGTAGGGTGACCGGGCTCAGCCTCAGAGATGGACTGAGGAGCTCTGTCATCGGGGGGAGCTCGGAGTAGAGCTGCTGCTCCTTCGTATCGAATGGAGTCAGTTGAGGTTCATCTGATCAGGATGCCTTCTAGAAGCTTGCCGTTGGATGTATTTTTATGGCATGCCCACTGCAAAAAGACCCCAAGACAGACCCAGAACTATCTGGAGGTGTTGTGTATTCCCTCTGACCTGAGTACAGTATTAGGTAAAAAATAAAATAAAATCTTTCCAAATGTAAAGAGGACTACAGTACAGTATATGGATGCAGTTAGAGAGGACATGGAGGTAGTTGGAGGGAGGACAAAGTGGGACGGAGTATGACTCGCTGTGGAGACCCCTGAAGAAGAAAAGATAATTGATTTCTCCTAATGTATGAACAGCCTCAACATTTTATATAATTTTCTTAAAGTTCAAGCTCAGAATAGCATAAGAGTCCCTTACTCTACACAATATGGTAAGATAAGATACAGTTAAGACACTGTACGATGAGATAAGGTATGGTAAGATAAGGTATGGTTAAAGTACACCAAGATAAGATAGGGTAAGATAAGGTATAATTAAGATATGGAAAGAGATGGTGTGGATAAGGTATGGCAAGATAAGGTATGATACATTTAATGTATGGCATGATACTATAAGATAAGGTATGGTTAAAGTACACAAAGATATAATAGGGTAAGATGAGGTATAGTTAATATATGGAACGAGATGGTACGGATAAAGTACGGCAAGACAAGGTATGATAAATTAATGTATGGTAAGATACTATAAGATAATGTATGGTAAGATGAGATATGATGAGAAAAAGTATGGGTAAGATAAGGTATGGCTAAAATACGATAAGATGAGATATGGTAAGATAAGATACGATAAGATAAGGTACAATTAAAAATTTGTAAGGTAATATATAGTAAGATAGGATAAGATCAGATACAGTAAGATAAGGTATGGTTAAGATACAGAATGATATGGTACGCTAAGGAATGGTAAGTTCTGAAGGAATGTGCGGACCAGCTCTGTGAGGTGCTGGCTGACATCTTCACCACCTCACTTTCACTGGAGTCAGTTCCCACCTGCCTGAAGACTGCCACCATCATCCCAGTCCCAAAAAGCTCCACAGTGACTGGTCTGAATGACTATAGACCGGTGGCTCTCACCCCGATAGTCGCTAAATGTTTTGAGAAACTGGTCATGTCCCACATCAAGACAGCCGTCAACATCAGCGAGGACCCTCATCAATATGCATACCGTGAGAACCGATCAACAGAGGACGCCATCTCCTCTGTGGTCCACACTGCTCTCACCCACCTGGATCAGAAGGACTCATACGTGCGTCTGCTCTTTGTGGACTTCACATCTGCCTTCAACACCATGATCCCCCAAACTCTGATAGACAAACTATCCACACTTGGACTAAGCCCCTCTATTTGTAACTGGGTCTTAGACTTCTTAACAAACAGACCACAGTCCGTGAAGATCCACAACTTCTCCTCTTCCACCATCACCCTCAGCACTGGCTCTCCTCAAGGATGTGTGCTGAGCCCTCTTCTGTTCACTCTGCTCACATATGATTGTACAGCCACACATCCAGGCTGTCATATTGTTAAGTTTGCAGATGATACAGCTGTGGTGGGATGCATCACAGATAATGATGAATCCAGCTACAGACAGGAGGTGGAACATCTGGAGAGCTGGTGCAAAGAGAACAACCTTCACATGAATGTGAAGAAGACGAAGGAGATGATTGTGGACTTCAGAAGGAACAAACACACCCACACCCCACTGTATATAGGTGGATCTGCGGTGGAGGTGGTCTCCAGTTACAAGTACCTGGGTGTACACTTGAATGATAACCTCAGCTGGAGCAATAACACCACCAGCCTGATCAAGAAAGGTCATCAGAGACTCTACTTCCTCAGACGGCTGAGACGAGCCGGTCTGAGAAGCTCAGTCCTCACCTCGTTCTACAGGTGTGCAGTGGAGAGCGTCCTGTGCTCCAGCATCAACGTGTGGCATGGAGGCTGCACAGTTGCAGAGAGGAAAGCTCTACAAAGAGTGGTGAAGGCTGCACAGAAGTCTGTGGGAGTCAGTCTCCCCACCATCACAGACATTTACACCTCCAGATGCAGAAAAAGAGCCACCTGCATCATGAAAGACCTCACTCACCCAGCACACTCACTCTTTGCACCACTCCCCTCGGGACGGAGGTTGAGGAGCATCAAATGTAGAACCACTAGACTGAGGAACAGCTTCTACCCTGAGGCTGTCAGACTCATGAATAAATAAATAATAAGAATAAACACTGCAAAATGTCACATCATGCTGATACTGATCTGTTTCTTGTTGCTGCGTTCATCTGTGACTATCTGCGTTCATCTGTGACCATCTGCTCATGTTCGTGCTGCTGTTTATAATGATGTTTTTCTACTACATTAGGGCTTAGTGTATTACTAGCTGATGTCTCTCTTAGTTAATCCTAGATGTTATTATTGTTTTTCTCTTGCATTTGTTGTTGGATGTAACTGGGACCCTGTGTACATAATCTCGTTTTCAACACATGTACTACATGCGGTGCAAATGACAATAAATTCTCTCTGACTCTGACTCTGACTCTGATAAGTTATAAGATAATGTACGGTAAGATATAAGATGATATGGTAAGATAAAATACGATCAGATAAGGTACATCTAAGGATTGGTAAGATAATATATAGTAGGATAGGATAAGATACAGTAAATAAGGTAATATATGGTAAAATAAACTGTAAGACACTATAAAATGCAATAAAATTTGATGTATACATGTATATGGTAAGACATGATACAAAATAAGATACAGTACAATAATGTAAACTGCAATACAACATTATATGATACATCACAAACAATATGATATAAGTAAATACTGTAATATAAAGAAAGAGCTCAGAATAGCAACCCCCCCTTTCTCCCTCAAGGTCAGTCTTGTCTCTGGTTTTCTCCTTCCTTGGTTTCCTGACTGTCTCTCTGGGTAATACTTGGATGTTCTTTTCAGAAATGTTCAGTGGATTTTAGTTGAACCCTGGTTGGCTCAGACCTGATTCAGATTCAGAAATGTTCGTCTTTCTGCTGCGAGCGCTTCGATGCACCAGCAGCCGTGAGGATCCAGACAGCTTTCCGGAGACGTTGACCCATTTTGAAGTTGTTCGTTGAGCCAAAGGGGGGAGTTATTTGTGCAGCGCTCAGTTCTACAAGAGACCAAGTACTTTTCAGAATTAAAAACATGATTTTTTTTTCTTCCAACGGCTCTTTTTCCTCACACATCTGAAGCCATAACTGTGCAGAGCTGATTTCCAAATCAGTTTCTGATTTGCAGAACATGAACTCATGCACACAAACGACATGACTCGGATCAGCTCATTCTGAGCAGAACCTTTGTACCGGAGGAAACAGAACAGAGGAGCGTCCCTGAACTCGTGACACGGTGCCGTACCTGAACTCAGTTGCAGATTAGTTTCTTTTGTGGATCTGCACACGTGTTCCCGTCTGATAATAGGTTTTCTGTTACAGCCGAGGTTTTATTATGAGTTTTATTTTCACGGTAGCAGCTCGGATCACACGCAGTCACGGATTCTCTGAGTGTTCGACCATCTTTTGGTACAAGAGGTGAATTTTTGTGCTGATTGTGGCACCAAAGTGTCTTTGCACCTTCAGTAAATATACTGATGCTTGTGGTGAGAGAAAGGAGGAATCTGAGCTATTGTGTCAAAAGTCTGTCACTTTTAATCTGAAACCCGATTTCTTGTATGAGTGATTACACACCCGGGTCCCTGAAGGCATGACGACATACCTAAATCACAGCTTTTTTTAAAGATATGCAAAGTCGAGAAGGAATCTCAAATAAAGGATTTTTTTTTTACTGAACTAAGATGGGATTTATCTTTTAGCAACGTGTAAAAAAAGACCAATTTCATATCTGACTGTCTGTACAGAATTAAGTTCAGCATTTATTTCAGCTTGTCATAA
>JBBPBX010021788.1:0-30547 GCA_038048925.1 Garcialebias charrua | reverse complement strand
TAAAAACAGCATAGAAAAAAAAGACAGTTAAAATTTCAGGTTATTTTGCATATTGTGTTAAAAATAATCTGGCATGTTAGATGTATTGTAAAACATTTTTGTTGAGTTTAACATGAGGCTATGCAAGTAAAGACGATGCAAAAAGATGCTACAAGACAAGAGACATGTAAAACATAACATGTTAAACAATAAGAATAAAAACTGTGAGAAAAGATTTAAGACATGATAAGATAAGATATGATGAGATATGGTAAGAGATACATTCATTATGTTAATATAAGATAATGTAAGGTAAGATACATTAGGATACAGTAACATAAGAAACTGTTAAGGTACGGTACAACAAAATAGGGAAGGATACTAATATAAAGTTAGATAAGATGCAGTTATTGTAAGTTAAAATATGGTCAGATTTGATAAGATAAAATATAGTAAGATAAGATACGGTAAGATATGTTAAGATTCAATAAGGAATCAAGGAATCAAGGAGGTTTATTAACATTGCATCAATTTTCACCGATTACAACGTAAGTATGTAGTTGCAGGCATCCAGAAGAGAAAATGAGTGCAAAAGCTGCAGCAAAACAAAGCACATTACATGTTTTATCAACACACGATATGTTTTATCAACACACGACATGTTTATTCAACACATTGATATGCTCTTAGCGCGGCCAGGCCCAATCTGTCTCCAGATGAAGGTCAAAAGCAGGAAAAACAGGCAGAAACACTGGGATTCACAGCATTGATATTAAAAAAAGATGAATCACATTTTGTCTTCAAGACACCGCGTGATTCAGTAAAAACCATATCAGAGCACATTTAGGTACAATAACAAAGGAAATACGGCAGGCAAGGAGATTGGGTCTATGATTAATTTCAGACAAACACAAAGTTCAGCAGATGTGCAGCTGGGTGTTATCTGAAGCTTCACAGAAATCTCTGGGGAGGGGGAGGGGGGGGGGCTCTTCAGCTCCTCACTCTGGGAGAATGGATTCCCACAGCCCGCTTTTCAAGGACATGTGCAGAAGCCAGATAATGTTCTTGTTTGTTATCCAAATAGACCACAGTGTTCTTTTCCACTGCCGCCTCCAAGTCTGTGGGTGCTGTTTCATGGCCGAAAGAAATCCAAATATGTGGTTCTGCTCTGCCCCGCTTTCATGAGCTTCCACCTGTCCCTTGATCGATCCTGGGTGGCTGCAAACAAGTCCCAAAACGGACAGCAGGTGCACGGTGGTCCACCACTGCACCAATCGTGCGATTGAGCTCATACAGCAGCTGGGATGAGGAGCCCACGGCCCGGTTCAGAGAATTTTGCTGATCAGGCAGTCCCGACAGCGCTCTGATAGCCGCCGAAGCCTCCCTCAGCTTCCGATAACAAACAACTCCGGTTACGCCAAAAAACAGAGCAGTTGCTACCAATAATCCAATAATCCACAAATCCTCCACGTCTTCGACACTCAGAACGGACAGACACATGGGCTGCCACTGACCCCACGAGTCCAGCACGTATCCAGCCGCGTGTGTGTCGGAGGGACAGACAGCTTCTCCTGACACGGTCCGCTTCGTGGAAAAAATCTTATCCATTGAAGAAACAGCCCAATTGATTAATTCCATATTGGTTCGAGTGAGCGCTGAAGGGTCGCAGACGAGACGAAAAGCAAGCAGGGAGTAGGAAAAACTTAGGGAGGGAAGAGCAGAAAGATATGCGACCTGCCTTGCCGAGTGCCGGAAGAATGTATAAGATAAGATACGATGCATTATGTTATACAATACTGTATGTATTGTTAAGCTACATCGGGATACAATAACTTAGGGCTGTGCGATATGACGATATATATCGTGGGGACGATAGAAACGTGTCTATCGTGCTACTTTCCTTCTATCGTCTCTATCGTGATAAATAAGAATAAAAAAATAACTCTCGCAAAGAAGCTTCATATGGGGTTTTGCGAGATGACGGCGCTGCTTTATGTTGGACGCACGCGCGGGTTTGCGACACATGCTTTACGTTGTTAAACTCGAGAGCAACAGAGCCGCACGCGCATGAAGCCGGTGTCTCAACCATAGAGTCTCAACAAGGAGAAACAGCTGCACAGGCAGCCCAAGAAGAATAACTTTTACCAAAAAGAGGGGGAAGCTCACCTTGTTAGCTTCCATTATTTCGCTCCGCTGAAACTCGGAGACAAAATGGGTCCAGAGGACACGAACCCAGAGTCCAACCGAGTCCGAACTCGGGTCCAGTTAACCAATACAAAACAGACCAGAGACACAACAGAACCGCAATCAAACGCAACGTTTTCTCTTTTCTGTTTCTTGCTTTGTTTACTCAAACTTCAGAGCGGATTTCTTCTTCGTGAGTTTCATTAGCAGCTGTTGTTTTACCGCCACCTGCAGGAAAAATTTGGACCAAAGTAGAAAAGGAGTTGTTTGTTTGTTTGTTAGTTTATTCATTTTATAATATGAAATACAACAATTAACGTATTCATAATAGAAAAAAATAAAATGAAAGGTAGCAGATGAAGAATAAATCTTATTAAATCTGCTCCTTATTCATCTAATAACAGTTCAAACAATATTTTCTATAATAACAAAATAAGTAAATAACTCAGTCAATTTTCAATTCACATATATCACACATTAAATTAGATTCATTTATATTTTTTTAGCAATTCATTTTTTACCAGTTTCTTAAATACAAGGAATGATTTGGCTTCCTTAACATTTGTCATTTGGCATTAGTCAAAGTCAACTTTATTGTCAGAACTGCAATATGTACAGGACATACACAGGATTGAAATTGCGTTTCTCTCAGTCCCTCGGTGCAACAGTAACCATCTAAACACTAAACACTAAAACATTTAATACACATAAGCATTAAGTCATTCCATAATCGTACTTCTTGAATTAAGGTAGATCTTAGGTAGATCTAGTTTCTACTTCGGTCCAAATTTCCTTGTTCTTTTTGTTCACATTCTTATAATTGTAACTATCTGTAGTAAAATAATAAAATAAAAAAACTTTGGTCCAAATTTTTCCTGTACACACACACACACACATCGTGTTGTATATATCGTGATATATATCGTTATCGTGATATAAAAAAGTCCATATCGTGATATATGATTTTTTCCATATCGCCCAGCCCTACAATAACTCAAGAAATTGTTAAAATATGGTAAGCTAAAATAGGAGAGGATAATCAAAGTCAAAAAGTCAAAGTCAACTTTATTGTCAGAACTGCAATATGTACAGGACATACACAGGATTAAAATTGCGTTTCTCTCAGTCCCTAATAATTATTATATAATAATTAATATATTATAATTAATATAGACAAAGTTAGAATACATGCATTTAAGATATCGTAAGATTTGATGACACTAAGATTTTTTAAGATATAGTAAGGTAAGATAAGTTTTGCTAAGATACAATAAGATGGTAAAATAATGTATAAGATATTTTAGAAGATATGCTACAATAAGAATATTATTGTAGCATATCTTATAAAATATTATTATTAATATAATATAATATCTTATTATTATAAGATATTATAAGACGCGTAAGATAAAATACGGTCAAAAGTTATGGTAAGATACAACAAGATAAAAAAAACAGATTCTATAAAATACAATACGATTAAACATGATGAGGCACAAAACAATTGGATATGTGATGCAGTAAGATATGATACGATATAAGATACAATAAACTAACGTGCATTGCAGTAAAACTTAAGGTACGATAATTACAAACAACTATATAATCACAATAAGATAAATGATATATGGTAAAATACAACTGAATATATTAAAATACTGTTAATTATACTATGTAAGATATGATACAATAAGATGGTATAAGAAACAAGACGATAAGGTTCAACAAATGATAAAGATGTTACAATAAGGTATATTAACGTAAGATAAAATATGTTGTATGATACAATAGTATAAAAATGAAGACTTGGAAGGTTTCCCTGCAGAATGATGCAACAAATGATAAACAGTCAGTTTTATTTTGTTTTTATCTGAATAAGTTGCAACATCAAATTTCATGCTCAATAATCCAGGTTAAAAAAAAATCCAACAAAGTTAAATCAGGTAATCCGGACAGTTTCTTTTTTTTTTTCCAGTCCTTTGAATGAAGGATGAAAGGAAGTCCTTTGGATGGAAGAGGGTGGGCTCCAGAAATCATCTTAAATCACCATCAAACTGGTTGGCCGAGTGTGCTGCTTGTGGGACTGAGTTTGTTGTGGCTCTTCAGACTGATGAAGTCCTTTGGATGAAGGATGAAACATAAAAAAAAACTGTCCAGATGACCTGTTTTAACTTTGTTGGAATAAGTTGCAACCCTTTTATACTTTTTTGTGTTTGAATTACTGTATATCAATTTCTGTAATTATGATTTTATAACGAGAGGCAAGAAATGAGGATGCTGTAAATTACCAGTGCTGTGTCGTGTGCGTGTCCATATCAAGGTTCGTTATTACCACCGTGACCCAGAAAACGTGCGCTGATGATGTGCAACGTTGCGGTAACTGAGCACTGCCTTAAAGTTAACAAAGAAGTATCGTAGCACTGAGAGAAATCTGTCTGAACCGTCTAAAACGGGTCTTGATTCTAAACCTACTTCATGAATTGGTGACAATTGGAGATGTGTTTTTTCTTAACTCTTTTTTTTTTTTTTTTTACATAATAAGCTTGTGGTAACAAGTGTTTTCAAATGTAACATATTTATTCAGTACTTGGTTCTGAACAACGGGGGTGATCTATTCTTTATTCAGTAGGAACCAGACGGGAGTTTTTAGCCGGACATCTGTGATTATTTGGTCTACTCGTCCGCACGCTGAAAGCCGCAGCCCCGTGAAGGGATTTGTTTTAGGTGCCGATCCGGACAGTGCTCAGAACGGGCTTTACTCTGAGAGACGGGGGGATTACAGGTCTGTGGGGAATAAAAACTTCCGGACGCGCATGTCCACAGTTTAGTTTTTGGATGGTAATATGCTAATCCTAATTAGCAGTGGTGTGCAAAGATGCACCACGAGTCAACCTGGGTCACACGGGAGAGAGCAAGCAAACCCTTGATGCTCTTCATCTCTCCCATAAAAGTCACAGCAAACATTTAATATTTTACACAAAAAAAGAACAACCTGGCTTCTGTTCTGTAGTTGAAGACATTTCACTTCCCATCCAGGGAGATAACTCCATTTCAAACCAGAGATTGGGGACTTTCTTTAAACTGCACAAATGTCTGTTTCGTAACTTAGACTCACCTGCAAATTATTCTCACTCCCTTCAGCGCTGACGGTCATTAGGGTCTTTGTTTATCTGGTGAATAAAACATGTTTTGGTCACCTGCATGAAGGTGTTGGAGGGAAAATGACTGGGAGCCCGTTTGCATCTCTGAAAGTCTTAATTGTGTAAAAGTTACACATGAACACAGTAATGCTGTCCTCGTATCAGCTGCCAGGCCACTAGCTGGCGCTGTGGTTTTGTATTTCATCGACACGCAGAATGTACGTTGACACTTCAGTCTTGAGAAGAAAGACAGTTAAATCCAAAGGGAAGACCACACAAACGTTCGTTTGGATTAAAGATGAGGTCGGTTTGCTCCTGTGTGGGTGATCAGGACAAACAGCACTCACTATCCACCGTTGTTTCTGTTGTTCATCTGCTTGAGCAGAAAAATTTGCTGCAGATGTCTGTAATGCTGTCAGAGGTAAAAAAAAAAAATGCCCGTTGTCGTGTACACAAAGCAGCCGAAACGCTACAGAAATGTTATGGTTTAATTTGAAAATGGTGTTGTGTAAACAGAGCCTCAACTGTAGGTTTTAGAAACCTGAAATCTGAGACTTCCTCCGCTGTTTAAAACTTTTTTTTATGTCTTCTTTCCCTCACCTCTCAGGCCTTCAGTGTTTTCAGTCCCAACTAAGAAAATTTAGATCATTTTGATCCGTGAGGTGTAGGTGGACCGCCGAGTCTGGTTCTGAAGAGCTGCTGTCCTGTGGTGGACCATTCCTCTGTTGAGTGGTTGTTTAGTTTCCCTCACGTAGACGTCTGAACATTCCTCGATGCGCTGAACCGCTCATCTCGGGGGTTTCTGATAGTAGCTTCTTTTATTACGTTTTTATTTTACCCTGACTTGTTTCATTTGAATGCAAACCTTGTGGTTTTTATCCAAAGAAGTTGCTTTATAAATAAAATGTACCTCTTGTGAGTAGAGCTGGACGATATGGCCAAAACTTTTGTCACAATATATTTCTTAATTTCGGTCGATAACGATATAATTCCGATACAGATATAAACAATATAAAAGCCTCAGAAAGACTGCACAAACTGTACAAATAAATTAATGTTCACCATTTGTATTTAGCCTTAAAAGAAATTTGAAATCACCATCAAATAAACATAAAACTCTGAAATTAATCAATATTAATAATTTGAACTTTAAACAACATAACCCATGCAGCAACCCGAACAGAAAAATAAATGCGTCAGTGAAACGCTGTAATCATAGCGTAATGTGTATCGAAATATCGAAAATGTGCTTAAAACTTTTGTCACCGTTATTGAATAAACTTGTATCGTGATATATATCGATATCGAATTATTGTCCAGCCCGACTTGTGAGGTAAAACTGTCGAACCGAGAAACCAACGATGAGTTGAGCTCACGTAGATGAAACAAAATGAGATGATGGTTCATAAATGTGGTTGAATTAAGGAAGAAAACTCAAACAATGTTTGGTGCACGTTGTGTGTTTAATCTGAACTGAAATAAGGATCTGTTGGGAAGAAAATAGAGACCATTTAGAAATTATTGGCACTTTTTTGTTTTGGGTGTTTTATTTGAAAAGTGATGATTAAAAACAAGTTAAACTCTGGAAGGAACGCTCAGCAGATCCGGCCGTTGTTTATGGTCAACAACGGTAAAAACTACCGGTACGAGGCTAAACCTTCCTTCTGCCAATCACAGCAGCTCTGCAAAAAGAAACGTTTGAAAGAAGCCAGACTCGCGGCAGCGGTCTGATTTATTCCCCCTCTCCATCCATTCCAGGAATTTTATGAATGGAAAATGTCAGGCGATCGGTTTTCCAAAGCCACTACGGGCGGTCGCCTCTGTTCTGGTGAGTTAATGCCGCCTGGACCCCCCCCACTTCCACTTCCCATCAGGCCGTTGGGCCTTTTCCTGGTGAAAGTTCTCCACGCCAAACATGGAGCTGGCGGGATGGAGACCTGACGGATGGAGCGCGGCGCTCAGCGGGCCGTCTCATAAAAAACAATTGCCGTTAGTTTAAGACCACAAAGTCTGGAAAAGACATGAGTGAAGTAGCAGCAAGTGAAAGAGAAGTGGAAGCTCTTTAATTCAGGCTCCCGCTCCGTTCGCTTGTTTCAGAGTAAAAAACTTTCGTTCCAAGTGAAAACAGGATCTGACGGCTGGTTTTGGTTTCCTGATGACAGGAAGCAGCAGTTGTTCTACAGCAGAACGTTCTCAGGCCAGTCAGCTGTTGTGACGCCAGGACGGCTTCTGTCTGGGCTCGTTAGCAGCCGAAACATCAGCCCGACCCGTTCCGCACCCGTCCGCTGTTCGGATTCGCCCGTCTGTTGAGACGATCGCTGTGACCGACGCTCGTTAAAGATTTAAATTCTTAAAAACAAGTTTCCTGTCTCTGCGTCACTTTGAAGACAAAACATCACTTAGACCAGAGGTGGGCAGTCTGTTTTTCCAACGGGCCATGTCAAGACGTTTAAAGCAATCAATGGAGAACTGGACATTTTTCTTTATGACAGATCATCTAGGATATGTTTTTCAGTCTCTTTCTTGCTGTAATATAGTGTGTTGTATAAAAACACGCCTTTCCGATATCCTTCAGAAATAAAACATTCTGTAAACTGGCTCTTTTGACATTACATACATTCTAAAACCAGGGGTCTGCAATCTGCGGTTCTGGAGCCACATGTGGCTCTTTAGTCTATCTACAGCGACTCTTTCAAGCTTTGACCAAAACTAATACAAAACTGAATTTTATTGGTTGTTATACAAAATTTTTAAAAAGGGTCGTTTTAACAGTCTTCCTGTCTGTTTTATTATTTATTTATTTTTGCAAATATGTGAATAGTAGAATTATACAAAAAGTAAACCATACTCACTTTATACTTTATCTCTTCAAAGTACGATACTTAATTTTTCCACGATAACAAAAATAAAATCATAGGCCTGCATAGTTCATTTTTTAAATTTGACAAACTTGTTAAAATCTATATTTATCCTTTCTTTCTTTACAACAATCTGCTCTTTTTTTTGTCTTAAAATGTACAGTACAAATATCAAATATTAAAAACAATTTGATATTTTTAGTTTTATGAAGTCACCCCAGCTGGCCAGAAAAGGCCCCTCCAACAAATTTAAAGTGGTCCTTGGGACACCAGTTGATGATCATGGGACACCAGTTGATAATCATGGGACACCAGTTGATAATCGCAGTTGTACCAGATAGTTGTGGCTCCAGACACAATTTAGTGAACAAAAGGGCATAAATGGCTCTTTTGATCATAAAGGTTGCAGACCCCTGTTCTAAACGTTGGCTTAACATGTTAAACATGTTAATGGAAATACGCGAACAAACTCATATATTTGTGTTTCTAAGTCTTTAAGGTTGAGTTTAGTTCTGGAAACACAATGACTTAAAATGTTAAAAGTTCTGTATAAGATGTTTAATTTCAGTTTCCTTGTCTTGTTGATAAATTTCTGTTTTATAAATCAATCTATTAAGAAAAAAAAAGTTGTTTTCTTTTGAACTAAGGACATTGGGTACTTCATCATGGAGATTGCCCAACGGGCCACTTTTGGCCCTTAATTGCCAATGACCCAAATCTTTGAATGTTTTTTGTTGTTGTTGTTGTTGAAACAATGGCCTAGGGATGTTGAACTCTGTTACTAAAAGGAGCCAAAACTTTAAAGCTCTGTCCGAGCCACGGGCCACTTTCAGCTGATACATTAACTGGAATCAGGTACAGTATACAAGAGTTTGATCTTCTCCAATAATGCTCAGTCAGGTCATCTGGACAGTTTCTTTTTTCTAGAGAGGTTTCACCCTCTATCCAGAGGGCTTCATCAGAGTTTGATTTGATGTTCTGTTACTGTTTGCACATCAGAATCAGTAATGACAGAATGATCCAACCTTCTTTCTGGCTTCACAGTTAGCGAGCTGGTAAGAGAAGTCTATAATAAATGACGTATTTATCAGTTGTTGTTTTTAAAGAAAAAAAAAAATAGAAGATATACAACATTTTACATTAAAATTGTTTTGGGGGACCAGAAGTGACCCATGGCTCTTCAGTTTGAATGTATGTATGTGAATGGGAATCGAATCGCAGACAGTTTTTTGAAAATTAAGCGAGGTACCAACTTCCATACTACATCTTGGCATAAGAAAGGTTCCTTTCGAAAATAGGGTTGCCATGTTAAAATCCAAGATGGCTGCCACCACATACATGTAAACCGTCCATCCCAGTCATTTTAAGAAACTATACTTTTGGGGAAAAAAATGTATTGCTTAAATTATATATATATGTGTATGTATGTATGTATGTATGTGTGTATGTATGTATGTATGTATGTGTGTGTGTGTGTGTGTATGTGTGTGTGTGTGTGTATGTGTGTGTGTGTGTGTGTGTGTGTATGTGTATGTGTTTGTGGTTGTGTTGTGCTGTGTTGTCGTCACAGATTAACCATCCATCCATTTTCTTCCGCTTATCCGGGGTCGGGTCGCGGGGGTAGCAGCCTAAGTAGGGAGGCCCAGACTTCCCTCTCCCCAACCACTTGGAGCAGCTTCTCTGNATCCATCCATCCATTTTCTTCCGCTTATCCGGGGTCGGGTCGCGGGGGTAGCAGCCTAAGTAGGGAGGCCCAGACTTCCCTCTCCCCAGCCACTTGGAGCAGCTCCTCTGGGGGAATCCCAAGGCGTTCCCAGGCCAGCCGAGAAACATAGTCCCTCCAGCGTGTCCTGGGTCTTCCTCTGGGTCTCCTCCCGGTGGGACATGCCCGGAACACCTCACCAGGGAGGCGTCCAGGAGGCATCCTAACCAGATGCCCGAGCCACCTCAATTGGCTCCTCTCGATGTGGAGAAGCAGCGGCTCTACTCCGAGTCCCAAATTAACAGATTAACCTATGGTGGCAAATGCCCCCCCTTCCCCCGGCTCCACCATCTGGCGGTGGATAAAAATGCTCCTTCCCCTCACCAGGATCCATCTCTTTGCACTGCCTCGGACAAGCAAACTAAAATAATAATTAAACTTCCTGTGTTCTCCTCCACAGTGCAACTCCTGCCCACTTGAACATCTCACACCAAAAACATTTAGTTTTACTTCATTCACTGTTCAATTCCAGTCCAGAAAAACACTCCTCTCCAAAACTACAAACATTCACTACTCAAATCTCTCAGAAACGGGGAACCGCTTATTGTTATTATTATTATTATTTATTATGACCCGACTGAGAATGATTGGATTTGGTACATGGATGATTGAGCATGAACGTTGTTGATACAATGACATCATAATACATTTGTTTGGCAGTACAATGGCCTTAGCACTGTTGCCTCACAGCAAGAAGGCCCTGGGTTCAATCCCCAGTTGGATCTGGGGTCTTTCTGTGTGGAGTTTGCATGTTCTTCTCGTGCTTGCGTGGGTTTTCCCGGGTACTCCGGTTTCCTCCCACAGACCAAAAACATGCATGTTAGGCTGCCTTCAGGCCCAGGCCTCCCTTGCAAAAGAGATCTGTGATCTCAGTGGGGTTTGCCTGTTTAATAAAAGTTAATAAATAATTTATGCATAGAGGTTGACAAAACTGATGAGTTATCCACAAACATTCCAGAAAGTTCCAAAGTTCTGATAAGATGGTGCAGTGTCTATCTGCATCATGGTTCATGCTAATCCTCGTGCGTGTCGTGTGTTAGAATAAGTTCTGTATCTGAAGCAGTGAGAGGAAGGGCGCTCAACGTCCATTTCAGAAGGTTTATTGTACCCTCATGCAAAGTACAAGATCACGAGCCTCGCGCCATTGTCACCTACCATGCGGTGATACGTAATGGCGCAGAGTAGGGCTGAACGATTTTGGAAAATAATCTAATCGCGATTTTTTTTCTATAAATTGCGATTGCGATTTAAAATGCGATTATTTTTACTGGTTCTGTATTAATTCATATCACTAACGACACAACTGTTTTTTTTTTTAAATCAGATAATTAATGCGCTTTTTCACGCAGAACGTTAGCTTGCTGAGCTAGCTGCTAACAGAGCACCGTCAAAACAGACCCGCTTTGTTTATCTCCCGCAGTCTCTGTGTCTCAGCGTCTAAGCTCAAATACACATTTAAATGAGCTAACTTACCTGAATTTATAACTTTTATGACTTCTGTCGAGCCTGAAGCAACAGTAGCTATGTTTCCATCCAATTTAAATTCGATTTTTGAGCGAATTTTAGAAAATTTCGCTAAAATGTAAATTAAAATTATGAGGATCAGAAGTGTTTCCATTAAACTGGCTTGAAGCGCATCTGCAATGCCACGCAAAGCGTCTCTACGTCAGACGTCAGCGTCATTACGTCACACGTCAGCGCCATACGTCAGACGTCAGCGTTACGCACTTCCACAGTAAACAGGAAGTAGCGTTTGAAAACAGACATCTCGGCAAAATGGAGAGAATATTTCAGGTATGTGTTGCTATCGGGCAAGTTGTATTTATTCTGTCATGCCAACTAGTTTTAGCGATGTTACATGTTGTCCGGAGCGGAAACAGCTGATCAGTCACGTGACGTGAATGTTCGCTGCGGCAGAACTGAGTCGGCTAATCTGTTTCCATCTGTCGTTTAGCCGACTCAGCTCTGAATCGACTCCCCAAAAACTACCTCAAGCGAGCGTATAAACTTTAGAGCGACTTAGAGGAAGTTAACTCGAATTATGCCGTTTCCATTTAGCTTTTCTGATGCGATGCTTCATAATGCGCACCTAGTAATTCTAATGTTAAAAAATATTTTAGGGCAGTAAACATCCCATCTTTTTAATCTTTGTTGCATCAATAGCTATGTTTCCATCCAATTTAAATTCGATTTTTGAGCGAATTTTAGAAAATTTCGCTAAAATGTAAATTAAAATTATGAGGATCAGAAGTGTTTCCATTAAACTGGCTTGAAGCGCATCTGCAATGCCACGCAAAGCGTCTCTACGTCAGACGTCAGCGTCATTACGTCACACGTCAGCGCCATACGTCAGACGTCAGCGTTACGCACTTCCACAGTAAACAGGAAGTAGCGTTTGAAAACAGACATCTCGGCAAAATGGAGAGAATATTTCAGGTATGTGTTGCTATCGGGCAAGTTGTATTTATTCTGTCATGCCAACTAGTTTTAGCGATGTTACATGTTGTCCGGAGCGGAAACAGCTGATCAGTCACGTGACGTGAATGTTCGCTGCGGCAGAACTGAGTCGGCTAATCTGTTTCCATCTGTCGTTTAGCCGACTCAGCTCTGAATCGACTCCCCAAAAACTACCTCAAGCGAGCGTATAAACTTTAGAGCGACTTAGAGGAAGTTAACTCGAATTATGCCGTTTCCATTTAGCTTTTCTGATGCGATGCTTCATAATGCGCACCTAGAAACCTTGATGGAAACACGCCTAGTGTTGGAGCGCACGGTGTCCCCCATCCCTCCTGCTCTGTTTTGCACGCTCAGCTGAGCTCCTGCTGCTCGGCGCGGCTCACTACCAAGTCACATGACCAGCTCGCGCTCTGTTTACACGTTTAAATGAGCTAACTTACCTGAATTTATAACTTTTATGACTTCTGTCAAGCCTGAAGCAACTGTGTTGGAGCGCACGGTGTCCCCCATCCCTCCTGCTCTGTTTTGCTCCGCTCAGAGCTGCGCGCGGCCAGACCGGCTCACTACCAAGTCACGTGACCAGTCAAATTGCAGCCCGTGCGATTAGTGAATCGCGTTTTAACATATCGCGAGATAATCGCAAATGCGATTAATCATGCAGCCTTAGCGCAGTCGAACAGAGAACAAAGCTTTTCAGAGCTTTGCCACACCTCCAGGAGTCATCATCACCATCACCGAATGGGAAGACCTACTCTATCATGTGACCCAGCTCTCAGCCAATAATATCTCGCCATCTTGTGTTCTATAAAAAGTGGTGCGTGGATTGTTGGGCGTTGTAGGCATGTATCTAAAACTACATTTTCTACTGGAAACTGAATCAGATCGTGTTTAAACAAAACATGAGCAAAACCGGATACATAGACATTTTCATGAAGTTAATATATTACCTGATGAAATTTTATTTCACGTGCAACAAACACGAGACATTTCAAATCATTTTTGACGCATTAACACATAAACAACACAGAAGTATGTGTTGTTAATGTGTTACAGTCACATGAAAAGTTGCGTGTCTTTGGCTCTGATAGACTTTTGATTTACACAAACTCGCTCCGTTGCTTTTCCACTAAGACAAAGAAGAACCAGTAAAGCGGTGGTTCAGACTGGTGCACGTTATCGGGACAAGACGGTTGTTGGTGAATAAATGTATATACTTCTTAAAATAAATAAAATCCAAAGTCTGTTCTGTAGAGTTATGATTAAAAACTAAGAGCTCTTTTTGTGTTTACGTCTCATCAGAGTGGCTTCCTTCTTTTTAAAATAAAATGTAAAGGCGCTTATTACCAAAGAGCTCAGTTCTTTCAAAAGAAGCTAAAAAGATGTTTTACAAAAATGATTTCCAGACAGATTGGTGGGTAGAAATCTGAAATTACGAACACGACTCGCAGACGGAGCAGGATTTTATTTCTGTAAATGGACTCAGTGGAGTCACTTATATAAGGATCGGGTTATAACGCTGCGTTTCCATTCTCTGCATTTCTGTTGACGGCTGCAGACGCAGGATTGTCTGTGCGGCAGATTTAAGGCCTTTGAAAGCATCACGTTGTGTTTGCGTTTCTTTGAAAGGAGCTCAGCTCCTCGTGCGCGCTGGCTTCACGCTGCAGCTGACGTTATGTAACCGAGTGGTTTTTACATGCTGATGAAGAGCTCACTCTGCGAGAACTGAACATCCAGAGCGACACCGACATCATCCCACAGAACCTCTGAAGGTTCTGGACTTTAACTGGTTCTCACAAACGTTGACAAAGAGCAAAACAATGAAAAAAGCATTTAGTAAGAAAAAAAAAACCTACAGATGCTCAAATAATGATCTGTTGATGAAACATAAAGGAATATAGAGTTGAGCCTTATTATTTGCATATCAGGATTTTATAATGTATGTGTATGTTTTGTGCAGTTCCCTGACATGACTTCTGTTGGGACTTGATTATGCGTAAATAAACTGAATTGAGTTAAAACAAGTTTTTAATCATATAAGGCAGCTGGCTAAAATAAAACACTTTGAGACAGTAATCCATGCCATTCTCAGCACCCGGCTGGATTACTGGATTTCTTTTTATCTGGGTTGGTGGGTCCTCCATTGCCTGACTCACCGACTGCCTCATCACTTTTAACATGAGCACATCTCCATTTTAACCTCACTCCTCCCTCTGCCCGTACATTTTAGGATACACTTTAGTTTTTAAATCTGTGGATGGCCTTGCCCTACCTTACCTTTCTGAACTGCTGCACCCAGACCAGCTGCCAGCAAGGGTTTAATGAGACGGGGTGATAAACTGCAATTAGACCTGAGTCTTATCTGGGTAGGAATGGAATGAGATGTTAAATCTTCTAAAAATGGGGCCTAAGGAGAGCACATAAATGGAAAATAATCAGGACCGAAAATACATCCTTGGGGAATTCCACATGTGAGTGTGCAGAGGAGGAATCCGATTCTTCAAGGCCTACAGAGAAACTCCTGTCAGACAGAAAAACCTGAAGCAGTCCAGTTCAGAGCCTTTTGCCTCTTTTCCACCGCTCAGCTCGGCTCGGGTTGGATCGGCTCAGGTCGGCTCAGTTCGGGTCGGGTCACATCTATGTTCTGTTTCCACAGCTTTTTTGTACCCCTTCTGTGGGCGGGGTCCAGAATCCTACTCGTCTTACCACATGGTGGCAGTAGTGTTCCCTCAAGCTATTTACTACAGTACTAGCCACCACTAGAAGAAGAACACAATAAAGGCTTTGACAGAATGTTGTGAAAGAGATGTCATGCTATAATGAGTACCTCATGAGCTGTAATCTTTAAACCCAATTCATAATCCTACCTTGTTGCCTTCTTTAAACCCATGTATTTTCCAATTTAGTATTTTTACAATAAAGATGTATTAAAGCATATTTTATTATTTAGTTATGCACAAGGTGCTTGATAAAGTTGCAAAACCATATTTATCTGAGCTGCTTCAACCTTCCTGCCCTCCCCGATCTCAGATCAGCTGAGCAGTTGCTGCTGACAGTCCTCAAAACTTTTTAAATCTTATTTAAAAACACACATTTATTCCTTGGCTTTTAACACGTGATCTTATCTTTTATGGCATGTTAACACACCTGCAGTAAGACTGGTATATGTATTTATTTTTGTATGCTTTTTATAGTTTTTAATTAACTTGTCTTTTATGTTATTGTACAGCACTTTGGTTGACCCTGTGGTTTTTAAAATGTGCTTTATAAATAAAGTTGATTTAAAACATCACACTGTGATCTTTGAAACTGCCAGTGTCTCCCTGGTAGAGTCAGAGTCAGAGAGAATTTATTGTCATTTGCACCGCATGTAGTACATGTGTTGAAAACGAGATTATGTACACAGGGTCCCAGTTACATCCAACAACAAATGCAAGAGAAATACAATAATAACATCTAGGATTAACTAAGAGAGACATCACATCAGCTAGTAATACACTAAGCCCTAATGTAGTAGAAAAACATCATTATAAACAGCAGCACGAACATGAGCAGATGGTCACAGATGAACGCAGCAACAAGAAACAGATCAGTATCAGTATGATGTGACATTTTGCAGTGTTTATTCTTATTATTTATTTATTCATGAGTCTGACAGCCTCAGGGTAGAAGCTGTTTCTCAGTCTAGTGGTTCTACATTTGATGCTCCTCAACCTCCGTCCCGAGGGGAGTGGTGCAAAGAGTGAGTGTGCTGGGTGAGTGAGGTCTTTCATGATGCAGGTGGCTCTTTTTCTGCATCTGGAGGTGTAAATGTCTGTGATGGTGGGGAGACTGACTCCCACAGACTTCTGTGCAGCCTTCACCACTCTCTGCAGAGCTTTTCTCTCTGCA
Organism: Garcialebias charrua; assembly: GCA_038048925.1. Classification (NCBI taxonomy): domain Eukaryota; kingdom Metazoa; phylum Chordata; class Actinopteri; order Cyprinodontiformes; family Rivulidae; genus Garcialebias; species Garcialebias charrua. The sequence goes on along the minus strand of JBBPBX010021788.1, from coordinate 14,279 downwards.
ACTGTGCAGCCTCCATGCCACACGTTGATGCTGGAGCACAGGACGCTCTCCACTGCACACCTGTAGAACGAGGTGAGGACTGGGCTTCTCAGACCGGCTCGTCTCAGCCGTCTGAGGAAGTAGAGTCTCTGATGACCTTTCTTGATCAGGCTGGTGGTGTTGTTGCTCCAGCTGAGGTTATCATTCATGTGTACACCCAGGTATTTGTAGCTGGAGACCACCTCCACCGCAGATCCACCTATATACAGTGGGGTGTGGGTGTGTTTGTTCCTTCTGAAGTCCACAATCATCTCCTTCGTCTTCTTCACATTCATGTGAAGGTTGTTCTCTTTGCACCAGCTCTCCAGATGTTCCACCTCCTGTCTGTAGCTGGATTCATCATTATCTGTGATGCATCCCACCACAGCTGTATCATCTGCAAACTTAACAATATGACAGCCTGGATGTGTGGCTGTACAATCATATGTGAGCAGAGTGAACAGAAGAGGGCTCAGCACACATCCCTGAGGAGAGCCAGTGCTGAGGGTGATGGTGGAGGAGGAGAAGTTGTGGATCTTCACGGACTGTGGTCTGTCTGTTAAGAAGTCTAAGACCCAGTTACAAATAGAGGGGCTTAGTCCAAGTGTGGATAGTTTGTCTATCAGAGTTTGGGGGATCATGGTGTTGAAGGCAGATGTGAAGTCCACAAAGAGCAGACGCACGTATGAGTCCTTCTGATCCAGGTGGGTGAGAGCAGTGTGGACCACGGAGGAGATGGCGTCCTCTGTTGATCGGTTCTCACGGTATGCATATTGATGAGGGTCCTCGTTGATGTTGACGGCTGTCTTGATGTGGGACATGACCAGTTTCTCAAAACATTTAGCGACTATCGGGGTGAGAGCCACCGGTCTGTAGTCATTCAGACCAGTCACTGTGGAGCTTTTTGGGACTGGGATGATGGTGGCGGTCTTCAGGCAGGTGGGAACTGACTCCAGTGCAAGTGAGGTGGTGAAGATGTCAGCCAGCACCTCACAGAGCTGGTCCGCACATTCCTTCAGAACTGGGATGATGGTGGCGGTCTTCAGGCAGGTGGGAACTGACTCCAGTGCAAGTGAGGTGGTGAAGATGTCAGCCAGCACCTCACAGAGCTGGTCCGCACATTCCTTCAGAACTTTCCCTGGGATGTTGTCTGGACCCGTTGCTGAAGTTGCTGCTGGGTGGTAGATGGTAGATGGTAGATGGATGGTCTGTGAATTCTTTAACTTTAAACTGTCCAAAGGACTTTGGCCACTTTTAATTTTTGACTTTTTTTGTATGACTTCATCCTAGAACCAAATAATTTATAACGTAATAACAGTTGAGCAGATTCTAATAATCTTTATCTTATGATTCTTTAAAGGTCAAATGCAAATGGAAAGTTCTCTTAACTTCCAGTATGGATTTAAACACAATACACACTTCACATTATAAAATAAGTTTAGGAAATTGAATGTTCGAGGACACCACTTAAGAAAATATAACGTTTAATAGGAAAAGTTTGAAGTGACAAACAGAAGTAACAAATTTCCATCTGGTGTCTCACGTCTTCCTCCAGAAGATGACACAGGTTGTTGAATTCTGGCGATTTTCTTCTGTTGACTGTAAAAGAAAAATGTGATTAATTTAGTCCAGAAACTGTTTTTTTTTTTTTTAAACAACACAGTGTGATCACAACATGTTCATATACTAAATGTATCCTGTTGGAGTTATTTGAAATAAAATTCAATGTTTTATAGACATAAATGTGTCAAGCTACCTCCATTAATTTTCTCCCTTGTACTTTGTATCACATATTATCAATTCTATCAAAAACCACATAGCTGATATTTTTCAAAAAAATCTAGTGTGATCACAACATGTTCATATACTAAATGTATCCTGTTGGAGTTATTTGAAATAAAATTCAATGTTTTATAGACATAAATGTGTCAAGCTACCTCCATTAATTTTCTCCCTTGTACTTTGTATCACATATTATCAATTCTATCAAAAACCACATAGCTGATATTTTTCAAAAAAATCTAGTGTGATCACAACATGTTCATATACTAAATGTATCCTGTTGGAGTTATTTGAAATAAAATTCGAATTTTTATAATTTATTTTCGTTGTGCAAGCACAGTTTTGGAAGAAGTCAAAGCGAAACTACTTTAAATGCAGCATATTTGACCACTACGTGACAATATTAAAGCGTGGTTGAGCTCAGGAACCCTCGTACTATAAAGTCAGCTATGAAATATATTTTATATCTGTTCATTGAGCTACATTTAAAGACATAAAGCCGCCCGCGCGCCGCGTGTTGCTCGTGGCGAACCTACTTTTTAAAATCCTGCAGTTTTGAGCAGTACGTGATTTTATTAAGGACACGTTCAGCTGAAGACCCATCTTTGCTATAAATTTAAAAAATAATAATTGTTTTTACCGTGTTATTCATGTAAAGTCCTGCCGTGATCACTTCCCTCGCTTCCGTGAAAACAGCTCGAGTCTCCTCCTTCCTACTTCCGGAGCGGGTGAGCTCGCCTCAGTACCCCTCTGAAACCAGCCCAAAAATCTCAAGAAATCTCGCGCGGCTCAGCACGGAATATCCAGTGGAAAAGGATGAAAGGGGGTCTCTGCGACGCACATATGACGTAACATCCGACCCGAGCCGACCGGTGGAAAAGGGGCATTTGATACCTAAAGTATCTTGGGATGATTTTTTTCTTAGTTTTAATTGACGCGTTTTATTTGTGTGCGTATTGTGTTAGCTGTGTTTTATTGTCGACTCTGTGCAGCACTTTAGTTCGGAGTGCTTTACAAATAAAACGACTGTACTGAGAGTCTCTTACAGGGCTACACTGGATTGAGAAAGTCCCTTACGAACAAACCAGATAGTCCATTTACCAAAACTCTTAGATCGTACAGGTGGACCATCACTGAGTGCCCCTCCGCCAACAAGGAGTCGTACATTTGTCTTTATGGTCACCATAATTGGTGCAAATATTTCACAAACTTCTTTGCTTTAGGACATTTATAACTTGAGACTAACGGACTATAACAGTAGTTTGTGTCGTCACGGCCCAGCCCGGTGGCCAAAAGAGCCATTATTCACATTGTTCTTGAGTAAATACGTTTGTTAGTGAAGATTGTTCCGACGGCTGTTTGACCTCCGAACTGAATGGACTCTTCATTGAAGGTTGATGATACAAGAGATGTATCATTGTCTGCAGGACAAAAAGAAGTGTAGGCCGATCCGTGTGACTGAATGTCGTTTGCACATGTGACATTAAAAGCTCTCAGCTGAACAGCTACAGCATCCGTCTGATTATCATTACAGCTTTTCTTTGTGTTGGAAATGTCTGTTTGTCGTCCTGACCGTTTTTCACTCAGCGATCTGGAATAATTTCATGGGGACATTTTACGGTCTCGGTTTGGAGACAACACGGTGATCAGTTTTGATGGGAGAAGACACCAAACTTTTCAGAACTAAACAAAAAACATATAAAGAGGAGTTGAAAAGCTGTCATGACAACAAGACCTGGTTTCATGGGAAAAAGACTCAAATAAAAATCAATGGCACTTAATTAAAAAATAGACTGAATGGGACTCGTGTTGATTCAAATCAATGTTTTACTAACTCTAACCAGATGTGTGTTATTGCTAACCCTAACCAGATGTGTATTGTTGCTAACCTTAACCAGATGTGTATTGTTGCTAACCTTAACCAGATGTGTATTGTTGCTAACCTTAACCAGATGTGTATTGTTGCTAACCCTAACCAGATGTGTATTATTGCTAACCTTAACCAGATGTGTATTATTGCTAACCTTAACCAGATGTGTATTATTGCTAACCCTAACCAGATGTGTATTATTACTAACCCTAACCAGATGTGCATTATTACTAACCCTAACCAGATGTGTATTATTGCTAACCTTAACCAGATGTGTATTATTGCTAACCTTAACCAGATGTGTATTATTGCTAACCCTAACCAGATGTGTATTATTACTAACCCTAACCAGATGTGTATTATTACTAACCCTAACCAGATAGGTTTATTTTTATAGCTCTGATTATGAATCTTAACCTAGTGGGTTTGTTTTGATTACAAACCCAAACAGAAGGTATCACTACTACCCAGTCATCTTTTTTTTTCTTTACTAAACTTAAATTAGTAGTTCTACACAAAAAAAAAAAACAATAACTATAAACTCCAAGTAGATTTAGTAATTAATAAATTGACCATCTGTGTAGTTTGATTAACTCTGGTGGTTCAACAGAACAATGGAAGACGTTTTAACATTAAAGTCTGTAAACTGGTCTCTGGTTTCTCCTCCAGATCGTCATGCAACCATTTATGACAAGTTCAAAAACTTATTTTCACAATTAGTTAATATGCTTTTGAAAAATGAGTGCAGTAGGAATGTAGAGTGAGATTGACAGATGGATTGATGCAACATTTGCAGTATTGTGGACTTTGTGCTGGTCCGTTGTGGTGAAGAGGGAGTTAAGCTGTAAAGAGAAGCTCTCTGTTTACTGGTCGGTCTACGTTCCTACCCTCACCTGTGGTCATGAGCTCTGGGTAGTGACTGAAAGAACAAGATCGAAGATACAAGAGGTTGAAACGAGTTTCCTCTGCAGGGTAGCTAGTAGACTCTCCCTTAGAGATAGGGCGAGAAGTTCAGTTATCAGGATAGACTCCAAGTAGAGCCACTGTTCCTCCGCATCCAGAGGAGCCAGCTGAGATGGTTCAGCTGAGAAGATCCAGGACATGCTGGAGAGACTACGGCTCTCTGTTGACCTTGGGGTCCCCCCAGAAGAGCTGGAAGGAGTGGCTGTGGAGAGAGATGTCTGGACCTCCCTGCAAGCTGCTGCCCCCGAGACCCGACGAGTGGATGGATAGTTAATATGCTTCAATCCAAATTGAGTTTCTTTTGACGAAACATAATTTATCCTGACTCTTCAGAGTACCGTATTTTCTGGACTATAGGTCGCGGCTTTTTGCCTAATTTGCATGCCCTGCATCTATACAGAGGTGAGACCTATTTATGGATTTGTTCCCATATTTTTAGACAAATTTTTGGCTCAGATATGACCGTTTTTCATTTTGGCAAAAAAAAATGGTGCAGTACCACTTTCGTCCACTAGAGGACACTTCCAGAGAGTCCACCGGCCGTTTCCAGCTCATGTGTCCGAAAAAAGCCTCCTCTGTTCGGACTGACTCTGTCGTTGCCCGGCCTCCTGCTGTGGAGGTAACTTCTGTTTGTTAGCTGTTTGTTAGCAAGATAAGTCAAGAACCACAGGACAGATTTTTATCAAACTTACAGAAAGTAATCACTGTATGTATGGACATTTACAACTGACTAGCTTTATGAGATGTTTGAGATTTTTTTTTTAAATTGATCTTTTTAGCATCGTTGTTAGCGGTTAGCTACCGTAAACGGATACTACCGTATTTAGATAAATAGCTCATAAACAACTCGGTGGATATTTTTTCAGCTTACAGAGTGTAATTATATGAGTTTCATTTACAAACTGTTGACCTGTATGAGACATTTGAGATAAAATTTGATTTATTTATAATTTATTTTCGTAGTGCACGCGACCGTTTGGAAGACGTCAAAGCGAAACAATTTAAATCCAGCAGATTTGACCATTTCGTGAATTTATTAAGGAACGGTTGAGCTCAGGAACCCTTGTGCTATAATGTCAGCTATAATTTTTAGCAAACAAATAATTGTTTTTACCGTGTTAATCTTCTTAAAAGCCTTGCTGTGCTCTCCTGTGGCAGACATTTGCAGCAGAGCTAAACACTCGGTCCACATTTCCGGGTTGTCTCAGCGGTGACGCGTCACGTCAGCGGTGGATGACGCGTTACGTCGGCGGTGACGTAGGTGCGATCTATATTAAGGTGCGACCCGTTTATGGATTTTTCCAATTTTTTGGCAATAATTTGACAAAGCGATCTATATAACGGTGCAACCTTTATTCGCGAAAATACGGTAGCTTTCGGTCACTGGTGGAGCCAAACGGTTCCGGACTCATCAGTGTTAATGATCCAGATGTTTTCAGAGAGTTAGGACTCACGAGTCCGACGTCTCAATTAGCCCAGATCCTACAAGTCTTCTGGAAGATTCCTGCCAAGTCCATAAATTAATGCACTCACCAGAGACATTCATCTCTGTAAATGCTTTGAACCCATGAGGACTCAGGTCGCAGGGTTTCACAGTGTGAACCACTCGAGTGTCTCAAGTGAACCGGAGTGGTTCAGATTAACCTGAGTCCATAAAGTAATCTGGATTTACCACCTCTGGTCCTCAGTCCTGAAAAGAAACTGATAAAATACGGTGTGCAGATCACGGCTGGCGTCTTCTTGAACATGTTCTCCGGCTGAAGCTCTGGACTCATCAGAACCAGCAGCAGATTTTCCAGCTCACTGAGGGGTTTCAGGAGCTTCTCAGATTCAACATTTTGTTTATTCTGATGTGTAAAATATTCTGATTCTCTGTTTCTCTCGTCTCTTCTGTTCCCCCGCGTCGTTTCAGGTTTTTGCAGTTTGTGAAACGAGAACGTGGGTCGGTGTCGTGGATGGACGTTGCTCCCGCCGTTCGGGGTGTGATAACTTTTTCTTTGACGTGAAGCGTCCAGGCCCAGCTCCCGGGGTTATGATATGATTAGTTAATTGGGGGAAGATGTGGAAAATGAATTATGGGTGTATCTCACGGCTCCGCCACTAATGGATGGAAAAATAGCTCCGCGCCCGACCTCATCCGCCCCACACCCTTTAACCAGAGAGCGCCTCATAATTTCCAGCGTGTGCTTTTTAAAGCGACTTTCAGCTCTTCAGATTTATATCCTCTTTCCATTCGGCTGTTTCTGGCTGTCTCAGTGAGGTCTTGATCGTTACAAAAAACAGCCGATCGGTTCCGTGTTTGTGTTTTAGAGGAACGGGTCGTAAACCCAGTTTTTCTGCGTCTGAGGCCTCGGAGGAGTTCTGGTGTCGCTCCGCGCGGTGGCTTGAAGTTCAAATTACTTTTAAGCAGAAAAGTCAACAGTTTTTCCAGAGAGCGAACCTGAGCCGCTCCCTCGGCCGCACGCACGGCTCTGCAGCGTGCCCACTGTGAAACCGTGCAGAACAAATCCCTTTAGCAGAGCTGGGTTCTGGGCCCATGTGCCACGGGAAGTTCACCGCTTTTCCACACGGCTCTTGCGGAAAAATTAGTTTTTCCCACGAGAGGCGGCGGGAAGTCAGGTGCACAGCTCCGGTCGTTTCGGGCGGGGATACCTGAGCTGGAGGGATCAATGGAGCGGTCACGTTCATTGGTAAAGGTGAGCGATGGCACCCACTTCGGATGTTATCAACCATAAAATGGGCGCTATCATCTGTTATCACCCCCATACGTAGTGGTCAGATTGCCCCTCCTCCACCTCCTGGGAGGTTTAAAGGTACGTTATCACCGTTACAAGCGATGACAGCTTATCACGTCTTTAGCTACATGTTAAAGTTCAGAGTAAAGCCTCTTGCATTAGGTTTAGGGTCTGGGTTAGGTTTAGGCACAAGGGTAAGGGGGTTAGGTTTAGGGTTGGTCCTCTGGGTCAGCTTTAAGGTTACGTTTATGAAAACGGTTACGTAAGCTGAAAAAAACAAAAACACTACACTTCCGGGTTTACAAAAACACACTGCCTACTCACAGCCATTAAAACGCTGATAAAGTTCTTTTAAACATGCTAGGAGGTAGATTGGACCGTTTCTCCGATAGACTATGGGGATGATAACAGATGATAACGCCCATTGTATGGACTGACAACGTCCGAACCCGCTGGCGATGGTTTGAAAGCAACAGGTGAGCTCCTGCTCGAACAAACAAAGGCGTTGACGCACCTGATGGTACACCCTGCCTCTTTGTTCGGCCGCCCGTTTCATCTTTGTCCCACGTCATGATCGCTCCTCCGCACCGCAGGACTCAATTACGTAAATCCACCTCCTATCAGCGCTCAGAGCTGAAAACACTATGGGAATATTTTGATCCCTTCTTCAGTAAATGATGTTAAAAGGAGCCGTGTGTGCAGTTTGCGACACAATGTAATGAAAAGACGAGAGACAAAGCCTGTAATTTTTATATTATGTCTGCATGCAGCTAAATGCAAAGACGGAGATAAATATTTGTGGTAACACGAGACCCGAAGAGCTGATTTGTGCTTTCCACCCTGTGTTTAATGAAAAGAGGATTTGCTGTCGTGTAAGAGTCATTAAAGCTTGTGCGTGTGCAGGAAATCATCTTTAATGTGACGAGAGCGAACGTCTTATTTTTCTGTTTGTCTGCAGAAATGTTGCGATGATAAAAACTAAACCCGTCTGTTTGTGTTCCTGATTTATTATTTGATGCTTTTTTAATGATCAACCTTATTTAACTGCTTTAAATATATATTTTTGTCTGCAAAAAACTGCTCTTTGAGAGCTACCTCAGCTTGAAATCAAAATGTAATATTTAAATTTTAGCTCCTTAAGGAACTTTGTTTTGAAATCTCTCTTGTAAATGAGTCCCCAAGGCTCAATGGGATTAACCTGTAAAAAAAATAAAGGTTGAATGCATGTTTTAAATTTTTATTTTTGCAAATAAAATAGTGGACGCGAAGGCATAAAAGGATTTAGCTGTTTTTCGGTAAAATAAAGTATTTTAATGTTCTTCATGTGTAAAAGAGCACCATGAGATATAAAAAAGGACTGCATTTATTTATTTATATATATATTAGGGATGTGCCGATCGATCGGTCACCGATCATAATCGGTCGATAATCATTAAAGCGTATGTGATCGGCTTTTGCCTTCAATTACCGATCACAGAGCCTGTGATGCGAAGTTTGCTAACTGCAAAACGTGCAACGAAAAAGTACCTCGTGGAGGAAGTTCGACGAAGTCCTTCAACACAACAAACCTAATTCGTCATTAAAATGTTTTAATACGTTTTAATAACTTACCAAAAGCCGTCTGCCAGCGCCGCCATTAGCAACACCTGTTAGCATGTAGCCCCACCGAGTCCGCTGCGCAGTTACGGGCAGTCCAGTTTAGCTGCGGCTTCAAAAAGGCTGTCGGCTTTGTTATTCCAAGTTAGCTGGGTGTCCCCCGATATCTTCTGCTTCCAGTCCGACATCGAGGCGAGCTCCAGGAACCTCTGATCGCACAAAGCCGGCTGTCTGCTGCAGCTCTGGTTTAGCATGTTAGCCTTAGCTCATACCATGAGCTGCTGGTCTCGCGCGGTGCTGTGGGAGCGCTCGGCGGAGCGATCGCGGCTGCTGCTCCAGTCCTGAGACATTCACAGAGTTCAGGGAGTGTTTCCAGTTAATTTATCCGTATGAGGCATCCTCTTATGGGAGAAACAGTCCTCCAAAAGCCGACTGCCGAGTCTGGAACTAATGAATGTAAAATGGCGGAGGCGGTATTTCCGGTTCCTGGTTCCCGCAGGAAGTTGTTCAAAAAAGCACGAAATTATAAAAAAAAATAATAATAATGATACTTTACGTATTTATAAAGCCATTTGTAAAAACAGCCAACAGTGCAGCTTTAAGTAGCAAATGGGGTATTTTAGTTTTTTATATGAAGTAATAGATGTGTTTTTTTTTTAAACAATAAAAAACCTTTTTTTTTTATTGAAAGTTAGTAAGGTAAACATTTTTCTTTGATAATGCAGTTGATAATTACTTTTATTTACTTTGTTCTCTGAAATAAATGAGTAAAAATATGTTTTTGTCTGAATTATGGTGATTTTATGGTTCTGAAAAGAACATGAGTGCTGCTTCTGGCTACAAGATCTGAAAAGTTTTCAGATCTTGTAGCCAGAAGCAGCACTCATAAGTTACAGGCAATCCATCTGATCGGTGATCGGTATATGTGATCGGCACACATATAAGCGATCGGCATTTGTGATCGGTATCGGTGATCGTCACACATAGGTGATCGGTATCGTGATCGGTTTCATAAAACCTGATCGGCACATCCCTAATATATATATGTATATATATATGTATATATATGTATATGTATGTATATATATGTATATGTATATATATATATATATGTATATGTATATATATATATATATATATATATATATATATATATATATATATATATATATATATTAGTGCTGGGAAAAGATTAAAAATTTTAATCTGATTAATCACACTCTGGGGACTGTGATTAATCAGATTAATCACAATGCTTACCGGTAACTTTGTATGCTTGAAATGTAAGTATGACGGTGTTCAATAAAATGTTGAAGAAAACATTTTATTGTCTCAAACCAGTTTTTCATACTCTGCAAGGTTTAAAGGGGACCACACATGCAAAATTCACTTTTTAATGTTTTTTTACTAAACTTTGGGTATTTACTTCATAAAAAAACAGTCCTTGTGCCAAAAAAATGCACCCAGTGGTTTATTTACTCTAAGTAGATTTATTTGTCTGTGATTAAAAACGCTCCGTTTCACACTTCCTGCGGTTTGTGATGTCACAAACCGTAGCCAATCACCTCAAACCTGAGTCCAGCCCCTCACCTAGCAACCCCTGGTGATGCTCCACCCACTTGAGTATAAAAGATGTCACGGTTGCCTAGCGGTTTAGGAGCTGACCTGGCGGTCATTTATTCATTTATTTAGCCCATGGGGGGCTAGGGGTTTGCCCTGCTCCAGCCATGCAGCACATCTCGAGTAAAACCAGAATGTTTTATTACCTTGTTTGAATGAACTCTGTCTCGTTGAAACTGTGCACACACACTCTAGCGGTTTGGACTTGTTTCTTATATGATGAAGGACTACTGTTGCACAACTGTCAGTTTGGTTGAGCGGTTACGACACTTGACCGCCACGCAGGAGAGCGGAGATCGCGTCCCGTCAACGGCATCTTTTTTTTCCCCCCCTTTTTTTTAAAGCCTTTTGTTTCGGAGAAATCGGGGTGAGACTAGATATATACATCGACATAATAATACTTTATAATTGTTATTTTTACGTTTTAGTTCAATTTTTAGTGTAATATCGCTCCCAACGCGAAGCCGGCAGAAAACTGTGCACACACACACTCTCTTCGCGTAATGAGTAATAAAAAAGAGCCATCAAGCACCACTGATCGATATATTTTCAGATTAGCAACTTATTTATTTTAAGAATACCTTTCACTTCATCAAAATCTAATCAAAACTTCAGCGTTCTAAATGTAGGTGGTTGTGATTATTTCTTATACGACGAAAGTCTGTTTTTGCACAACTGCAGGGTTGGCCCAGAGGTAATGAACCGGACTCGTCATCCGAAGGACACAGGTTCGCGTCACGGTCGCGGATTTCCTTTTTTTTTTTTTTAAGCCTTTTGTTTTGCAGACCGCCGGCGAAGACACCATCTGCGTGCGGGAGTTGTTGGGAGCTAATGACTTTTGAGGTCCGGGGGTCCGGTCAAAAGTTGCCTCATGCGGATAAATTAACTGGAGACATTCTGTGAACTTTGTGTGTGGACTGAAGCACGCTCCAACAAGCGCCGCATGCAACGAGCGGAGCACACCGCCCGCTCGGGGAGGAAAAGCTATCATTAGCCTCGGAGCTAATGCTAAAAAAAGGAGCTGCAAATGGCGGCGCGCGCAGAGGGCTTTTGGTAAGTTATCTTAAGCTACTAGCACTAACAGTAAGTCAAATGAGTAATAAAAAAGAGCTAATTTTAAAATAACAACATATTAGAGATACTGGCTGTTGCAGAGGGCGTAGTTAATGTAAATAGGTCTTTGTAGGGCGTGGCTTTCAGACCTCATTATTCATAAACCGGTCGTTTAGAACGGAAGTGAAATTTGGCAGAATTAGAAAGGGGATATTTTTTAATCTAAGCATTATTTTGTGTATAAAATTGACTGAAAATGGTCTGGATAGCCCACAGATAAACCACAAAAAATTATATATCCTACATTTGGTCCCCTTTAAAGAAGTAATGTTTCAAACAATTTATAACATGTAAACAATAGAGTAAGCCCACAAAATAAATATAGAAAAACATTTTTTTCTGCATTTCAATTGAACCTAAAGTCCACTTGTGTAACATATTTACAGTCACATTTATCGTAACGTACTCATCCTTCAACCAGTCACTTAGGCAGACTAACTTGTTAACATTTTCAGAGGACAGAGCTAAACATTTTTTTTCTGCATTTCAAATGAACCTAAAGTCCACTTGTGTAACATATTTACAGTCACATTTATTGTAACCTACCTCATCTGACACCTCCATTGTACGCAGAAGATGGCAGAGCGCAGGTAGCACAGCAGAGCGAGACACGTACTTTTCCCCACCTAGGAGCTGTGTGATGTACCTACAGTGCAGACATACAAGAACACACCACAGTTAAATTACTGAATACTAATTAATAATAATCATGCAACTGATATTAAATTTTTGATTATAACCCTTGAACATGTCTATATAGTAGGATTAATCTATTATCATTTGTGTTCGATTCGGGAACCGACTTGGGACCCGAAGGACCCCGGTTCAAACCCCAGTCACGGCATAACTTGTGGTGTGTTTGAGCAGCACACCTCATCCCAATTGCTCCCCGGCGCACTTTCTATAGCTGCCCACTGCCCCACTTGGTGGTGATTGGGTTAAATGCAGAGTCAAATTTAGTCTTGTATGGAAACATACACAGATGACAAAAATGTGACATTATTATTATTATTATTACCGTATTATTAAAATGTAGGAAGAAAAAAAAAAACCTCACCTGCAGGGCTCCAGTAGATCTTCTAGTTTTGCCAACTTGTCATATTCAGCTGGGGTTAAGTTGTGCTTTTGCTGGGCCAGTGTTGCTTTCAGTGGATCTTTGTTGTGCTGAATCCATTTAATCATGTCCAGAGTTGAATTCCAGCTTCTCTGTTGTGGTTTTGTTAACTTTTGGACGGCTAAACTCTGCTAGCGTTGTCTGCCGAATTAGCATTCTTACTAGCTTCAGCGAAAACATGCTTCGCCCGAAGATGGTATTTTAAACTGGTTGTGCTTCGGGGAAAAGATAATTCATCGTTGCAATATGTACATACCACCTTGGTTTTATCCACGCTTCCATCGGGGTGTTTTTTAAAAAGAAATTTGCCACCAAGCACACTTTTTTTGACTATCCACGTTCATCTTTTCAATCCCGTTTGTTAAGGCCGAGTCTGTCGCTCCAGAAGTGACGTACGTCCGCTCATTTGCGCATGCGCATATCAGTTGCGCGGGAGGCGAGCTGCTCTCTTCTTCTGCTGGCGGTTGGTTGGCAAACAACTTTAAGCGCATTACTGCCCCCACTAGACTGAAAGCAGGATTAATCTTCATTTTATAATAATAACAGATTAATCATTTTACATTAATCTCATGCGTTAACACGTTAACTTTATCAGCATTAATATATGTATATATACAGGTAGTTCTCGACTTACGACGGAGTTCCGTTCCTACGCGCCGTCGTAACTCGGATTTCGGCGTAAGTCTTTTACGGCGTAAGTATTTTACTTGTGATGTTCTGATATTTATATGATTGAGATTGATTGTTTTTATTGTTATGTGCTTTTTTTTATTCTTGTACAGCACTTCGGACGGCTGCTGCTGTATTTTTAAGTGCTTTATAAGTAAACTGGTATGGTATGGTATGGTATGGTAAGTCGGGTACATACTGAACCATATACGTACAGTACTGTATTTTACCAAGCACTTAGCCTATCCTAACACAATACCCTACATAATTATCAAAACACATACATTTGGAGCCATAATGAAGGGGGGGGGAAAAGTTATTTTCCTACTGGTAGCTGGTGAAGCCTTCCTCCGTCTGTTAGCATGTTAGCTCGTTGCTCCTCCAAGATCTGAGGCTGCCTGTACACTTCACGCGGTCCGGAGTGTTTACATGTTAGCTCGTTGCTCCTCCACTGTTTCTGCACACAAAATCAGAAGGAACTCTGAACTCGGCTTTTCAAAATAAAAATTTCAAAATAATTTTTTTTTAATGGGAGATGCATGACGTAACCACTAAACGTTGTAACTCGAGACCGTCGTAAGTCGAGGACTACCTGTACTGTATATGGAATCAAAAATCCATTTACAGTACAGTATAAGGAATTTCATTGTGGTCGATTTCCTTTGATGTGACACTAGAGGGCAGTAAAGTGACCTAGGTTAACTTTAGCAAATAACTAATTACGCGCACAAATTTTTAATAAATTAAACATCAAGATGTAGACAATGTTGTCCTCTTTCACCCATGGTGTCTCAGCTGT
>JBBPBX010021787.1:7832-42038 GCA_038048925.1 Garcialebias charrua | reverse complement strand
AAACTCCCTAGAATGTGTTTAAAATGTTATCTAGCACTATGGCTGTGTTTATTCTCACATAATTGTGCATATCTGTGTAAATTGGCAATATTTGGCAATATTTGGTCTAAAAATGTGTTTACGGTAGTTCTATGGGTTGAACTGGTGGATTACACCTTAATTTTCTTATTTGTGCAAACGCTCATGTGTGACATGTCTGCTCATGTGTGACATGTCTGCTCATGTGTGATGTCACACAGGTGGTTCAAGCAGAGCCAATCCCCTGCAGAGATGAGAAGTGCATACCTTATATGGAAGTGCTGCATTTCACTCCTGACAAGCGGTTTTATTTTTCTTTTCATTTTCATTGTTTTAGGCCTTTGGTTTTGGATGGAATGGGTGGAATAGATAAATACATCTACATGTTTATTCTTTGTTGTTGCTTGGTGTATGTTGTTGGCTAGAGGTTTAATTTGTTTTAGGTTGTTGCAGGTGGAGGCGTGAACAAAAGCACAACTCTACCTCCACCCTTCCTTGTCTCTCGACACGCCCATTTTCAGGGAGATTTTGGAAGGAGGAGTTACCGTCTCAACCTGGGTTTAGTCTCACTTTCAGTATGCACTGGGCTGGTTCACAGCTGAGTGTGAAGAACCTGTAAGTCTGAGGCCATGGTTTTCAATCAGAAATGGGTGGAATGTTCCATCCGGGTTGCGGGTGTTGGGGGTGTCTTTGCCTCAAGTGGAGGAAATTAAGTACCGGTGCTGTTTCTGAACATCTTGTTCACAAATGATGGTAGGATGGAGCAGGAGATGGATCAACAGATTGGGGCTCCATCTTCAGTAATGAGGGTGTTGCTTTGATTGTTTGCGGTGAAGAAAGAGCTGAGTCGGGGACTTCCGGTTTGAACGTCACCGTGATGGCCACGCAGTGAACGGGCTCCCGAGAGGACCAGTGGTGGGCACAGACCGCTAGAGAGCGCTAAAGCGCTATTCCGCTTACAGTGGACCTAAACTTTTTGTCAGCGTTTTTGTGAATTGACTAACTTTTATAATTCATAAGCGGATTTATGCTATTTTTATTTAAAATGCAGTACCGCTAATAACTAATTATCTATCAGTAAAAACCAATAAACTTATTTACAAGCTTTTATGCTGCTTGTTTTTTACCTTTTTCCCCACGTAAACAGCAGAGGAGGAAAGGGTGTGAGGGGGAGGGGGGCAGAGCTGAGAACAGACTGGGCTCTACCATGTAGGTAAATGCCTGGGGGTCCCATTTCAGCAGTGGCCCCGGCCCCGCCTCGCCCCGTGCAGTCACCTACATCACTAACATTGCTCATGCTTGTTAATGTACATTTAACATAAAAATAATTATAGTTACGATGAAAACGATCATTAAATACGCAATAAAAAAAACGGTCGATTTCTTTATCCCCCTACTAAAAATGGACTATTCCATCTTGACAACTTCCGGGTCATAGTTGAACTCAGGGGCTAATTCTGTAGCTGGCTGCGCTCGGTGTCTTCATAAATCCGTAAATAACCCGCTGTTTCAAGCCAAATTAACGTGGCCGGATGATTTTATTGTGTGTTTTGTGATGACCATTCGACGGTGAGTCGTTATTTTTATGTATTTTAGTTACTTTTCATTAAATCTGTTGACTACCTATAGACGCTAACTGTGTCTGCCTGTTACACCGGTAGTGCTGGGTTACTAATGAAATCCGTAAATAACACCGCTGTTTCAAGCCAAATTAACGTGGCCGGATGATTTTATTGTGTGTTTTGTGTCGACCATTCGACGGCGAGTTGTTAGTTTCATGTATTTTGGGTTACTTTTCATTAAATCTGTTGACTACCTATTGACGCTGTGTCTGCCTGTTACACCGGTAGTGCTGGGTTACTAATGAAATCCATAAATAACACCGCTGTTTCAAGCCAAATTAACGTGGCCGGAGGAGTTTATTGTGTGTTTTGTGTCGACCATTCGACGGCGAGTTGTTAGTTTCATGTATTTTGGGTTACTTTTATGTATAAATGCGGTGGCGACACACCCGTGTATTTGAGATTTAAACGTGGTTTTAGGGATTAAAAGATCATTCTATTTTTTGTTAATTTCGTGGCCCAATAGAATATATGTACGTAAAGTATTAAATAAATCCTTTGATTTTTGTAATTTCATCCTTTTAGGATCATTTTTGTTACTTTACAGTTGGCAGTGTAGTGCAAATATTGATAACGCTGCCGGCTATATATAAATATATATATATATATAATATATATATATATAAATATATATAAATATATATATATATATATATATATATATATATATATAATATATATATAAATATATAAATAGCGGATTAGATTAGCTTCCACTAATTTTCATAAGACATTTGTGCTTTTGAAATTGTGGACCTAAAAAAATTAATAAGCGTTTTAGAAATTGTGGAACTAATTTTTTAATTAGCGGTGTCCACCTTTGGAGAGGACCTAAGAAATTGAAAACCCAACCCCACTAAAACGACGAAAACACATCCATAAAGGTGAATAAGAACTGGGGTGAGCGAAATACATCTAAATCGATGCTTGGTAGTGCCAAAAAGCGGACGTTTAAAACCGAGAAAATATCGCTAGCATCACGACTAATGCTAACCGCTAACTAGCTCTGCTAATAACTACGACTAAACTTTTTGAACTGAGCTAAGCATGGCTGAGTAGGAGACGGTACTGTAGGAATTAAGAGGCTTCCGACAGGAAAATAATGCACATTTGGGGGAAATTAAAGAAGAAATCCGAAAGATGAACGCCAGACTAAATGAGGCGGAGGGTCGGATTGAAAAAGCGGAGGAGAGGATCGTAGCTACGGAGGAGGCCATCACTGAAATAATAAAGCTACAAATAAAACTTGAGGATAAACTAATGGACCTAGAGAGCCGTACATGAAGAGAGACCATGCATATTTATGGCGTACCCGAGGCGGCTGAACGGGACTAGGCATCAATGTGTGACTTTGTGGAGAAGTTGCTCCGTGAGGGCTTGGCTCTGTCCCAAGACGAGCTCGACATAAACATTGAACGGGCGCACCGCTCTCTAGGCCCTCCACCTCCAAACGACGCGCCACCACGTTCTATTATTGTGACATTCCTCAATTTTAAAACTAAAGATCTCCTCCTCTGCAAGGCATGGCAGAAAAGAGGATTTACCTGGAACGGCAAGCAAGTGAATTCTGATCATGACTACCCCCCTCTGATTTTGAAAAAACGAAAAGAATATGCAGAAGTGCGTAGGATCCTGAAGGAGCAGCAGATCCCTTTTCAGACTCTCTTCCCAGCCCGGCTGAGGGTGAAGTATGCAGACGAAACAAAGATTTACAACACGGTGGTGGAAGCTACTGAAGACATGTCCAGCAGAGGCTACGCTGTGCAGGTCGTTAAGTCACCAGAAACGGTCCTGGAGCAGTTGAGGCAGCTGTCCTGGAGCAGGGTGCGCCGGGGACCGGGGAGCAGAACGACAAGCAAGAAGCAGGACCAAGCAGTCGGCTACAAAGAAAAACTCAGAGCTTTCAAGAGGACATCTCCCACACGCACAGAAAAATGAGGTTGATCCATTCTGTTATTAATAATTAAGACTTGCATTTGGTTTATGATGTACAATAGTAAATAAGTTAGGTTTCTCACGGTGCTTTCTACACTGAGGCCATAGCCACTAAGGGCCCCCTTCATTGACCGATGAGGAAGCCGCCTTTGGGGGTGAAGCAGGGTCTACCTCAGAGACCCCCACCTTGGAAGTCAAGAGTTCTGTTTGAGTTTGGTTTGTTTTTTACTTTGTTTTTGATGTTGACTTTTTTATTTGTTCTATGTTCAGTGTTCTCAAGAGTGAGCGGGGAGCCCATTAATGTACATGGTATAATCAAGAAATATAATTTAGATGAGTAGCAGGTTGATAAAATTGGTGTCAAACAATATTAATGGTTTACATAGTCCAGTAAAAAGGCAGAAAGCTTTATCTAAATTTAAAAGAGATAAAGCCCAAATTGTTCTATTGCAGGAAATGCATCTGAGTGATAAAGAGCATGCTAAGTTGAACAGGATGGGTTTTAAACATGTGTTTTATTCTTCCCACAGTTCTGGGAGGCAAGAGGGGAGTGGCGATTTTGCTATCCGGAACTCTTAACTATGAACATATATGCTCCAGCATCAACGTGTGGCATGGAGGCTGCACAGTTGAAGAGAGGAAAGCTCTGCAGAGAGTGGTGAAGGCTGCACAGAAGTCTGTTGGAGTCAGTCTCCCCACCATCACAGACATTTACACCTCTAGATGCAGGAAAAGAGCCACCTGTATCATGAAAGACCTCACTCATCCAGCACACTCACTCTTTGCCCCACTCCCCTCAGGACGGAGGTTGAGGAGCATCAAGTGTAGAACCACTAGACTGAGGAACAGCTTCTACCCTGAGGCTGTTAGACTCATGAATAAATAAAAATAAAATTAAAATAAACACTGCAAAATATCACATCATGCTGATGCTGATATGTTTTCTTGTTGCTGTGTTCATCTGTGTTCATCTGTGACCATCTGCTCATACAAACTCATGTTCGTGCTGCTGTTTATTCCCACTATATTAGGCTTAGTGTATTACTAGTTGATGTTTTTCTTAGTTAGTTCTAGATGTTATTACTGTTTTTCTCTTTCATTTGTTGTTGGATGTAACTGGGACCTCGTGTACATAATCTCGTTTTCATCTCATGTACCACATGCGGTGCAAATGACAATAAAGACTCTCTGACTCTGACTCTGACTCTCTGATATCAGAATACAAAGATAAAGAAGGTCGGTATATAATGATAACGGGCAAGATTGATGGTACCATGACTACCCTCCTGAATGTATACATTCCACCTGGCAGCGATTGGTCACTGTATAAATAGATCCTCAAAATTGCAACAACAAGGAGTCAGGGAACTTTAATATGCAGCGGTGATTTTAATATCTTATTAAATGCCAAATTAGACTCTTCTAATGGGAAAGGTGATGTAAGAAATATTGGTAAGAGGATGGGACCCCTTATGGGTGATTTAGGATTAGTTGATGTATGGAGAGAACATCACCCAATGAATAGAGAATACACCCACTTCTCAATACCCACATAACATATATTCTAGGTTAGATTACATTTTCATATTCAAGAATGATTTGTTTAAAATCAAAACATGTGAAATTGGTCCCTGTACAATTTCTGATCATAATCCAGTTTATGCTGACATTTGTCTGAACAGGAAAAATAGATCTACATTATGGAGGTTGAACACAAATATTTTAAACTACCCAAACATTAAAGAGAATTTAAAAAAAGAAATAGAGAATTATTTAGCTCAAAATGATAATGAAGAGGTGTCACCAGGAATATTATGGGATGCACTGAAGGCGGTGATTAGAGGGAAAATAATTAGTGTATCCTCCCACTTAAAACGAGAAAATATGCAAAAACGTAAAGACTTGGAAGATAAATTGTTAAAACTGCAACACCAACACTCCGTGACTATGAATGATTACATTAAATCTGATATGGTAAAATTTAAAAAAGAATTAGATGACCTAAACATGATTGATGTATAAAAATTTTTTTTTTTTAAACAAACAGCAGTACGGTGATGTAGGAGGAAAATCACTAAAACTTCTTTCGTATAAACTCAGAAAGCAACAAGCGGAGAGAACTATACACAAAATAAAAAATCCTTTAAATGGTCAAATAGAAATTGAAGAGGAGAAAATTCAACAATGCTTTCAGAATTATTACAGAAAACTTTATTCCCAAACCCATGTAGATAATAATCAAGAAGTCAATACTTTTCTGTCTGAACTAGAGTTACCAACAGTGACAGAGGAACAAAATAAAATGTTAGTATCCACAATAACCAGAGAAGAAATTCACTCAGCAATTAAAAGACTAAAAGGAGGAAAAATGGCAGGGGCGGATGGATTTGGCCCAGAATGGTACAAAATAATGCAGGATCATTTGACTCCCACCTTGCTGAAAACATTTAATTGGGTAATGGAAGGAAAAACAGTACCTCCCTCTTGGAGGGAAGCAATAATTTCCATAATTCCGAAAGAAGGAAAAGATAAACTAGACTGTAATAACTACCGCCCAATCAGTGTATTAAATATTGATTATAAGTTGTTCACCTCCATCATCGCAAAGAGACTTGAGACAATTTTACCAGGACTAATACATAATGATCAAACAGGTTTTATCAAACACCGTCAAACTCAGGACAACATTAGGAAAGTTTTGCATATAATGAGCCAGGTTCATAGACAAAAAATAGAGACTTTAATGTTAAGTTTAGACGCCGAAAAGGCATTTGATTCGGTGAGGTGGTCCTTTTTATATCAGGTACTTGAGAGATTTGGATTTGATAAATCTATAATAAATACTATTTCTGGGTTGTATAATAAACCAACAGCCAAAATCAAAATTAATGGAGACCTTACTGAATCATTCATTCTCGAACGAGGTACCCGCCAAGGTTGCTGCGTTTCACCACTTTTATTTGCCTTGTTTATAGAACCATTGAGCCAATGGATCAGACAGAGACAGGATATAACAGGAGTAAAGACAGCAGGAGGGGAGCAAAAATTGGCATTATTTGCTGATGACTTGTTACTTGTTATAACGCATCCTACGCAGGTTCTCCCCAAAGTAATGGAAATCCTATCAGAATTTGGTTGTTTCTCAGTGTACAGGGTTAATGTGAACAAAACGCAGGTACTAATGCTGAATTATGATCCACCCCACGAGGCGATGACGACATCCGGAGGTTTATAAACGTGGTCCTGCCTTCGAAGTTCGTGTGTGAACTTTGTGACCGGAGTGAGGTCTGTTGCAGCTGCAAAATTTCTCCTTATATGTACAATAAACCAACAAATAACGTGCACATTTGTTTCAGAGCTTCCTTCAACTTTTGAACCGTAACAAGTTGAAATCAAGAATTGCTACAAATGGAAATGGGATGCAGATTGTGTAAGGTATCTGGGGGTGATGATACACCGTGACCCTACTAAAATGTTTGAGGTCAATTATGCCCCCCTGAATATAGCCATAAAATCTGATATCCAAAGATGGAATGCCATACCCTTTTTTGACCTACACTCCAGGATTGAGTCAGTTAAATTAAACATCCTTCCCCGACTGTTGTATCTATTTCAATCACTGCCAGTCCACATACCCTCAAAACAATTTGCAGAATGGGATAGAATGCTGTCAAAATATATTTGGAAAGAGAAAAAAGCCAGAGTCAAATACAAAACTTTACAATTAAAAAAAGAAAAAGGAGGTTGCGGGCTTCCTTGTTTAAGAGAATATTTTTGTGCAGCTCAGTTAAGACCTTTGATATGTTTGTGCTGTCCGGATTACACTGCAGGATGGAAAGATGTGGAAGGGGAAACAATTAAAACAATACCGATTAAAGCCATAATAGCCGACACGAAATTGCAAACCAAAATCAATTTGGCAGATGAACCAATATCGCAAGTAATGATATCTGCCTGGAACGAAGCAATTAGAATATGTGGACTAGAAAATGCCTCTAAAATTCTGCGATGGTGCGCCTACGACTCAGATTTCATCCCAAATCAACATGATGTAGATTTAAGAGGTGGATTTCAAAAGGCCTAACTAGTTATCATTCTTTTGTCCACAAGGGGGTGTTCCAAAGCTTTGAGTCCTTGAAAACAAAATACAATTTATGCACAGATGACTTTTTTAGATATCTACAGGTGAGAAATTATTTTAACCAAGACCTAAAAATACATTTACAAAATTTGAGATTTGTGGAAACATTTATATTATTATCTAAATCAAAAACGGGCAAAATTATTATTTCCAGGATATATAACGCCATCCTGCAGTGTAAGAAAGACAGCACTGTTTATGTTAAAGTGAAGTGGGGAAAAAGAAGGTAGCCTGACGATTCCAGAGGAAGATTGGGACCACATTTGTAAGATACCATGGACAACAACAAGATCAAAGGTTTGGCGTGAATTTTGCTGGAAAAACATAAGATTTTTCATAACCCCAGAGCAGAAACGATATTAAGGAAAAGGTAGTGCATGCTGGAGATGTGGCAGGGATGGTGCCAATCATTTCCATATTTTCTGGGGCTGCCAAACCATTCAGCAATATTGGTCTCAAATCCATGAGCATTTACAGAACATTTTCACATTTGATTTTCCTTTAACCTTTGAATGCATATTTCTATGTAACATACCGGTCGATAAACTGAACTATAATGATCAAAAACTTCTGTACATTTTGCTGGCGGGGAGCAAAAAGGCCCTCACAAGAAAATGGCTTAAACAGGAACCCCCAACAACTGAAGACTGGATTAATGTAGTGAAAGAGATTTATGTTTTGGAGAAATTGTCTTTTTTCATTAATGTTCAGAGGGACACATTCTACAAGATATGGTCAAAATGGACAGAATATGTTAAACCTGTTATGTCTGATTTTTTGTAAACCTTGCTGCCACTCAGATTGATGTCTGGATTTGATATGCGATGTCAATGATTGGTTGATATTCAGGCTACCCCGCCACTCACATGTAAGTTCTGGTTGGTTTTTGTTTAGGTTTTTTATTTTATTTTTATTTATTTTATTTCCTTGGCTGCTGTTCGGTTTGTTAAAAAAAAAAATGAGAAAACTGAGAATGTAAAATAAGAAAGAAATCAATATAATTATATCATTGTAATGTAACGGGCTTTCTCAATAAAAAAAAAAAAAAAAGAAAGAGCTGAGTCAACAGGCAAAGCTTTCAATTAACTGGTCTGTCTGTTTCACCTCTCACCCACAGTCATAAAATTGGTTTTATTCATATCTTTGTGATTGAAAGGTCTTCATTAAAGTTGATAATAACTCATCCAAAGAATACATTACTTGTGGTGTACCACAAGGGTTGATTTTAGCTCCCCTTCAATTTAACTTGTACATGTTGCTGTGGGCGGTATGAGAAGTTATGGAATCTCTTGTCACAGTTATGCTGATTACACCCAGTTCTATTTCATCCCTACTGACCACCAGAGGGCGGTACTGAAAGCACTGAATATTCCCTTCGCACATGCGCAGTTCGAGTAATTATATCAACGACATCACACAGGTGTGACCGGATAAGCAATCAAGAGGCTATATAGCCTAGCGTTATCTGTTAATTCAGTCCTTTTTTCTTCTCACGCGCGTTCAATCAAAGGCTACAGGCCTTTGGCTTTCTTTTCTCGCCGTCGCTGGAGGCCCGACTGCCTGTTGGCCCGACTGCCTGTTGGCCCGACTGCCTGTTGGCCCGACTGCCTGTTGGCCGGAGCAGTGTGTTCACCCTCCGTGGGCCGCTACGGTTTAACCATTACTGAGGTATTTCATTGGGCTACAGTGGCTTCGCCCCTTTCCCAAACCACAGTGCTGCTAATGTGGTTCAACACTGGTGAGTAATTTTGCTTATTTCATGGCTCCGTCCGCCCTCGGAGGAGGCTACCGTGTGGGTCACGTGAGTAGTCTTTACTTTGCCTTGACTGCGATTTGTTGCCATTGGTGTGGCTCCGTCCGCTTTAAGAGGCAATTTTCATGTGAGATCGACATGTGGGTAAGTATTACTTCTACCGAGGTTTATATTGTAGCCAGATGTGTTCTGGCCTTGTTTACTTTGGGAAGGCGAGCGTTTGCACACCTTCCATAAACTATTCATAAACGCTTCTACTGAGGTTTATTGTGTGGCCAGCTGTGTTCTGGTCTTGTTTACTTTGGGAAGGCGAACGCTCGCGCACCTTCCATAAACTATTCATAAACGCGCCAACCTCATAGATGGTTGGGCTGAGCTAGCAATGCTAGTCTTCTTGAGTTTTGGTCTTGTTTTCTATTGGTGACGGCTAGCGTACGCACCCTCTCCCAGTTCACTTTCACCAACCTCATACACGGTTGGGCTAAGCTAGCGGTGCTATAGTCTCTCGTTTTTTTTTGTCCTTGGTTTCTATTGGTGACGTTAGCGTTTCTCCCACCCTCTCCCAAATCACTTTCGCCTACCTCATAAGCGGTTGGGCTGAACTAGCGGTGCTAGTCTGAGTTTTGGCCTTGTTTTTAATTGGTGAAAGCCAACGTTCCTCGCACCCTCTCCCAATTCACTTTCGCCTACCTCATAAGCGGTTGGGCTGAACTAGCGGTGCTAGTCTGAGTTTTGGCCTTGTTTTTAATTGGTGAAGGTTAGCGTTTCTCGCACCCTCTCCCAATTCACTTTCGCCAACCTCATACACGGTTGGGCTGAGCTAGCGGTGCTAGTCTGAGTTTTGGCCTTGTTTTTAATTGGTGAAGGCCAGCGTTCCTCGCACCCTCTCCCAATTCACTTTCGCCTACCTCATAAGCGGTTGGGCTGAACTAGCTGTGCTAGTCTGATTTTTGGCCTTGTTTTTTAATTGGTGAAGGTTAGCGTTTCTCGCACCCTCTCCCAATTCACTTTTGCCTACCTCATAAGCGGTTGGGCTGAACTAGCGGTGCTAGTCTGAGTTTTGGCCTTGTTTTTAATTGGTAAAGGCTAGCGTTCCTCGCACCCTCTCACAATTCACTTTTGCCTACCTCATAAGCGGTTGGGCTGAACTAATGGTGCTAGTCTGAGTTTTGGCCTTGTTTTTTAATTGGGGAAGGCTAGCATTTCTCGCACCCTCTTCCAATTCACTTTCGCCAACCTCATAAGCGGTTGGGCTGAACTAGCAGTGCTAGTCTGAGTTTTGGCCTTGTTTTTTAATTGGTGAAGGTTAGCGTTTCTCGCACCCTCTCCCAATTCACTTTCGCCAACCTCATAAGCGGTTGGGCTGAACTAGCGGTGCTAGTCCCTTTGAGTTTTGGCCTTGTTTTTTATTGGTGAAAGCTAGCGTTCCTCACACCCTCTCCCAATTCACTTTCGCCTACCTCATAAGCAGTTAGGCTGAACTAGCGGTGCTAATCTGAGTTGTGGCCTTGTTTTTGTCTGGTGAGGCTAGTGTTCCTCACATCCTCTCCCAATTCACTTTCGCCAACCGCATAAGCGGTTGGGCTGAACTAGCGGTGGTAGTCCGAGTTTTGGCCTTGTTTTTTATTGGTGAAGGCTAGCGTTCCTCACACCCTCTCCCAATTCATTTTTGCCAAACTTACAAACGGTTGCGCCGCGCTAGTGGTGCTAGTCTCTTTGAGTTTTGGCCTTGTTTTTTATTGGTGAAGGCTAGCGTTAGCGCACCCGCTCCCAATTCACTTATCGCCAACCTTGTAAATGGTTCTGAGCTAGTGGTGCTAGTCTCCTTAAGTTTCTTGGCCTTGTTTTCTGTTGGTGAAGGCTAGCGTTAGCGTACCCGCTCCGAATTATTTTTTCGCTAACCTTATAAAACTTTGGGCTGAGCTAGCGGTGCTAGGCTCTCTGAAACTTGGCCTCGTCTTTTATTGGTGATGGCTAGCGTTCACGCACTCTCTCCCGATTCATTTCTATTGGTGAAGGCTAGCGTCCACGTACCCTCTCCTAATTCACTTCTGTTGGTGAAGGCTAGCGTCCACGCACCCTTTCCCAATTCTTTTTTCACCAAACTTGTTCTCTATTGGTAAAGGCTAGCGTACGCGCCCCCTCTCCCAATTCATTTTTCGCCAAACTTGTTCTCTATTGGTGAAAGCTAGCGTTCGCACACCCTCTCTCAAATTCACTTCTGTTGGTGAAGGCTAGCGTCCGCGCACCCTCTCCAAATTCACTTCTGTTGGTGAAGGCTAGCGTCCACGTACCCTCTCCCAATTCATTTTTCGCCAAACTTTTTCTCTATTGGTGAAGGCTAGCGTTCGCACGCCTTCTCCCAAATTCGCTTCTGTTGGTGAAGGCTAGCATTCCCGCACCCTCTTCCAAATTCGGCCTGTCCGTCTTACGTCTTGCGTGTAGCTAGCGATGCCAGCTCCTTTGCTGAGCTGCAGTTTTTTTTCTTGAATAAACTGCCTACAGTAGGGAGTATGGACAGTTCTCACTGCTGCATACATTGTGGGTCCGTGCTCCAGGCGTATGATAGTCACGACCTGTGTCCTGCTTGCCTGGGACATGACCATCTGCTGGAGACCCTGTCGGAGAACCCCTGCATGAACTGCAGCATCATGCCTCATTCTGTAAGAGTGGCTCGGCTGGCCCGGTTTTGCCCCAAGCTCAGCAGTGACCTCCCGCCTTCTGGACAGGAAGCTCCACCCAGGCGCTCGAAGCGCCGGACTGAGGCCGCAGTCTCTGTGGCCCCTCTTGGTAAGAGGCGAGCCAAGTCTGATCAGGGTCTTTCCACGAGAGTGGAGTGGCTGTCTGTAGAATTAGCGGAAATTAAGTCCTTTTTTCCAGGCACGCCAACTGGGTGTTGAGCCAATGAAAGCAACTGGACTCCTCTCCCCACCCATGCCTGAGCTGGCTGCGGAGGAAGATGTGTTATCCTTGGCTGCCTCTGCCTCTCATTTTCTAGGGGACGAGCAGGAACAGTCAGGGACTGGTTCCTTTTCTTCATCTCGGAGCGCAGTTAGTGGATTAGGTGATGGCTCCATGCAGGAAGTCATGCGTCTTTGACTGAGCCATGTCGTAGATCCCTCCGTGATCTACCGGTGGTGCCGGGAGAGTTGTTCAGTCCGGCTGCCTTAGAAGTGCTCGAACGGACCATCCAAGCACAACAGACAAGGTGGCAGCTTTTGACCCTTAGTAGGGCGATGTCCCCCTCCACCTCCGAGGCGCCCGTTGGCTTTCTCCAGATTTTGGCCGCCTCAGGGTCCTTGCCCTTGTGTGGATCAGCAGAGACCCAACAGGACCTTTCATGAGTCGATCTGCAAACCAGCTGGGTAGGTTCGGACCAGGGGCTCAGGCCGCTGTCCCCTCTCCACCACCACATACACACACACGGCCCCTAGAGGCCGTGGAGGGGTCCGGCTGTCAGATATTTCTCCCACCAACAGCTCAGTTTCTGGGTTGCTCACGCCGTGGGCGCATGGGTGGTTGCTACTGTGACCCATGGTTACTGGCTACAGTTCCGACGGCGGCCTCGCATCTCACACTTGGTCTAGATTACTAAAATCACCAACCTAGTGAAAGCCCGAGCACTAGACCAGGAGCTTTCCTTCCTCCTGGCCAAGGATTCAATTTAGGCAGTGAACCCTCTGCGACAACTCAGTGGCTGTTCCTCAACTTACTTCTTTGTATCAGTCACTCAGGTGGTACCCTTAGGCCTGCTGTCTCTTCGCCCCTTGCAGAGGTGGCTTAACAACTTTCGCCTGGATGCCAGTCTACACAAGCATCGCAAACTCGCAGTGACATGGCCATGCAACATGTCTTCATGCCCTGACTCCTGACTCCATGGAAGGACGAAGATTATTTGTCCAGGGTTGTCCCTATGGGGGTGGTAGTGTGTTGCAAGGAAGTGGTCACGACAGATGCCAACTCCACAGGATGGGGCACTGTGTGGCAACACAAAGCGGTTCAGGGCCGCTGGGACTAAGGGGACCGCTCCAGGTATATAAATGTACTGGAGCTATGTGCAATGCATTTGGCACTCAAGAACTTCCCGCCCTACCCGGAAGGGGGGCATGTCCTCGTTCGGTCATACAACACCTCTGTTGTCCACCACATCAACCACTAAGGGGGCACCAGGTCAGAACAGCTTCACGGTATGTCCAGGGTGCTCTTGGAATGGGTCTCCACTTGTCTGTCCACCCTGCGGGCGACACAATCAGGTCACAGGTTTTCTCTCCCGCAAGGGGTCTGCTCCGGGAGAGTGGTACCTCCACAGCGACATAGTGTGGATGATCTGGGACCGTTTTGGTCAAGCGGAGGGGGACCTGTTTGCGACAGAGGAGTCAACCTAGTGTCCCCTATGGTACTCCCATACGTGGGCGTCTGATGCGCTGGGTAAGGACGCACTGGCTCATCCTTGGCCAAGGGTCCTTCTATATGCCTTTCCACCCCTTTCTCTGATTTGGCCAACCCTTCAGAGTCCTAGAGGAGAGCCACAGAATGCTATTGGTGGCCCCATATTGGCCAGCACAACCATGGTTCCATCTACTACGGAGTTTATGTCAGGACATCCTTGGCATGTTCTGACCAGGAGGAACTTGCGATCTCAACTGGGGGGGGGGAGGGGGGGATTGCTATGGCACCCCAATCCTCAACGTTTTCAGCTGTTGGTGTGGCCGTTGCAAGGCCAGGACAGCAGCTGACTAGAGTTTCGAGCCCTGTCAGATGCACCATCTTGGGCGCCAGGGCACTTTCTACTTGTCAGCAGTATGAAAACAGGTGGTATCTGTTTTCCCAATGGTGTTCTATCACAATGGGGATCCAGTCTCCTGTGCAGTACCCACCATTCTGGAGTTTCTCCGGTCTCTCCTTGATAAGAGTCGCTCTCCTTCAACGCTTATGGTCTATGTAGCAGCGATATCATCTCATCACGCCGGCATCAATGATCGTACAGTGGGAAGTCATAATCTAGTCGCTCTCTTTCTATGTGGTGCCCATAGGTTGCACCTGCCACAAGCTACTCGGGTACCAATTTGGGACCTGCCCGTGGTTCTCGAAGCTCTATGCCACCCTCCGTTTGAGCCTTTGACGCAAGCAGACCTGAAGTTGCTTTCATGTAAGATGGCTTTTCTGTTGGCTATTGCCTCAGCAGAGAGGGTCAGTGAGTTGCACGCTTTTTCAGTCAGCCCCTCATGTCTCAGGTGGGACCCTGAGGGCTCCGGTGTTACCTTGTGGCCACACATTACTTTTGTACCAAAGGTCTTATCCCACTCTCACCGTAACCAACTGTTACGGCCAGCATGTTTTCAGCATACGCCTGGCGAGGGGTCTGGGTTATTGTGCCCAGTGAGAGCACTGAAGAGATGCGTTGCAGCTACTGCTGCTATACGATACTCGGACCAGCTGTTTGTGTGTTACGGGGGTCCTAGACTGGGCTATCCTCTTCCGAGCAGCGCCTTTCCCACTGGATTGTGGATGTAATCGGCCACGCCTACGCAGCATGACACCATTCCCTGCCAGTCGGCATGAAGGCACACTCTACCAGGAGCGTTTCCGCTTCCTGCGCTGCCATGAAAGGGGTCTCACTGGAAGCACTATGTGCTGCTGCATCACGGGCTTCCCCAAGCATGTTCACCAGATTCATGGTTAATGTGGTCGCCCCTGATCCCCTGGGCCAGGTTCTTCTGCAAGGGTCCTCTGGGCTTCCTCAGTAAAGTTGGTGCTCATGATTCCTTGTGACATTGTTGATACTAGTCATTCAGTGCTTTCAGCACCGCCCTCTGGCAGTCAGTAGGGATGAAATAGAACAAAAGTTACGATGTAACTACTTGAGCATGCATCAGGGAATGTAACTACGGTTCTATGAATCCCGGATGACCGTCAGAGCTTCTCTGTCACTCAGAATCCTTGCTTTACACGAGAAGATTCTGTAGGACTGAATTAATGGATAATGCTAGGCTATATAGCCTCTTGATTGCTTATCCGATCACACCTGATATAATTACTCAAACAGCGCATGCGCGAAGGGAATATTCAGTGCTTTCAGCACCGCCCTCTGGTCATCATCCGGGATTCATAGAACCGTAGTTATCGTAACTTTCGCTTTATGTTGCTGTGTCTCCTGATGACACTGGACCTATTTACACATTTCTTAATTGTATTTTGGGTAATAAATTATGGATAGACGTTTCTACAGCTTCACCAGAACAAGACTGAGGGGCTGATCATTGGCCCACATTGAATCAATGTTGTTTAAAACTGTCCAAAGAGACAAGAAATCTTTGACTCAGGTTTTAATTTCCAAACCACATACTGTATATAACTAACACAGACAGCTTTTTATTATTTAAAAAACATTTACAGGGTGAGGCCATTTCTCTTTTTGGACAACACTGAGAGACTTATTCATGCTTTTAGCAGCTGGACTACTGTGATGTGGTGGTCTCCATGAAGTACAAATCAGCTCCAGTTCATTCAGAATCCAACAGAATGTGTGTTGAGAAAGACCAGAGGGAGAGCTCATGTTAGTCCTGTTCTGAAGTCCTCCCACTGCCTGTTCATTTTAGCATTGATTTTAAAATTATTTTGTTTTCAAAGATCTTCACAGCCAAGCACCAGACTGTCAGAAAAATGATTTTTTTTGATAAACCAGTCCAGGACATCCCCTCAGATCCTCTCTTGTAGCTGTTCCACAGATCAGAAAAGGGGCTTTTAGTGATTCTGCTTTTAGTTGCTATGTACCAAGATAGTGGAACAGCCTGCTTGGGGGGGTCTGAGAGGAGCCAATGAAGTCTTGATACATTCAAACGTAGAATAAAAACCCATCTGTTCTGTCTTTAACATAGGAAAGATTTTTTTCTTCTATTTTTCTTCTCCACTGTAAATTATTTGATTTGTATGAAAGGTGCTGTACATACAAAGCTTGATTGATTAATGAGGTATGGATCGGCCGACAGAAGCAGATCCTGGATTCAAGAGGCTGAAACGATCTTCCTTCATTGGGTGACCTCGCTCGGCCTCCTGCCCTCACATCCAGAGGGAGCTCAGCTCGGAGCAGAGCGCTGCTCCTTCACATCCAAAGGAGTCAGCTGAGGTGGTTCAGGTATCTGATTAGGATGGATCCTGGACGAGGTTCTCTGGGCGCGTCCCACTGTGAAGAGGCCCCGTGGAAAACTCAGAACTTGCTGGAGGGAATGTGAATCTTCTCTGAATGCTTTGGGATCCTCCAGGAGGTGGATGGTCTTGTTGGGGAGAGAGAAGTCTGGGTTTCCCACCTGGACTTGGTGCCTGCCCAACCCAACTACATGCAGTACAGGATAGAGACAGTGTTGGATGTATCTACTTAGTGAACTCAGGATGAGTTAATACCAGTCTGGTGGAAGCAGGACATCCCATCAATCATCAGCTCTTACTGGGTTTCCATTAACAATGACTGGAAATATTTTATTTTATAATGAAGCCTCTCCTCATTTTTCATGGCAGCACAGTTAAGAAGACTCGTTTGACTCTGTGGGAAAAGCCCAAAGCACACAAATGACACAACTCCTTTGACTGAAACAATAAACCTAAGGAGCCTGTCTCTTATTAAGAGACTTGGGTGAAAAATTAGCCAGAAACTGTGCTGAAAATTATGTAGATGTTTTAAAGTTTTAAGACAGTCCTTCTATGTTCATGGACTGAAGATTGTACTGACAAAGATGCACAAATGAAGTTTAACAGCTGCTTCATGTTAAATGATGTACTGATAGTGACACCTGCTGGTCAAAACATGAAACTACAGCTCACAGAAGCAGCTACCATTTTTTGCCCTTCTCATTTTAAACATTTTTGGTGAAGACAATTTAATCTTTTTCATTTAGTAGCTTCGATTAATTTAATTTATTTCAGCGGCATTGTCTCAGGTATTTTCTTGGACCATTCATGAAAGCGGCGCTTGCTAGCCAACATTTCATCTCCGCAACAAAACAAAAAAAACTCTATTAGCAGAATTAACCTTCCTGTTAGTGACACATTCACACTGTATTTATACTTTTAAATGTAAACACAAAATATCAGGGAAAAGTAGAGCAGGAAACGCTCAGCTGCTACGAGCATTTCAAAATAAAAGCACCCGGAAGCAACGTTATTCACATTGCGTCACTTCCTTTTGTGGCCCAACACTGTGGGCCAGATGTGGCCATTGGTTGACATTCTTTATACCCCCCTGTTAAACTGTATTTTTTTTTATTAATGAATTCTGAAGTGGGGAGGCAGTGGTTTGTGGGTAAACTGGTTAAATCCCAGCTTTCCCACAGAAGCTCATCCACAAGGAGTTCCTTAAAAACAGTTTACCTTGATGGAAACTTAAATAAAAGAAATAAAGGACTGAGTGGTAAGTGTCTGGTCACACAACCCACCTAGACATAATCATTAACATGTAAAAAGAGGGGAAACATAACTAAATAGGTCATGTTTAGAGTGAACACATTTAGTCATTAGTATTATTTTTGAAAAAATAAAATATGGTCTGATGCTTCATCATTTCAAGGAAGACTTTGTTTTTAAAACAAGCATACAGACTATACTGTAACTTGTTCAGTCCTTAAAAACATCTCGTTTGACTGCAAGAACAACAGAATGCTGCCTGGACCTTCTGGACCAACTTACTGGTTAGTATGACTATAAAACATTTAATACGATTAAATAATCTCTTCTGGTAAATACTTTGTAAAATCACTGTTGTGTTATTAGTGTTTATATTTGATCCATCATTAAAATATATTTTGAGCACACTGTGATTCTCGTTCGTGTCGTGCTTTGGTCACACACTAAACAAAGACTAGACGAATGCAGAAACGTGCGATTTATGGCTCCAGGTCTCCATGTTTTTTTTTGGCACACTTACATGTAATATGGATCAAGAAAAAAAAAGTCTGTATTAGTAATAAATGTATGCTTCTTCACACAGGGCCCAGAACTGCAGTCAAAATGACAGCTCGTGGCTGCACACACACACAAAGCACATGAAACACACACAAAAAAGTACAGGTTGTCATAAATACTGTTTTTTTTTCTTCCAATATACATATATTTCATGATGTTCATCAACATATTAAGACACTGATAGATTTACACTACAGTTATTTCATGAACGTTGTCTTTCAGTCTGCTCTCAGTCAGCGCTGAATCCACCTTTAGTTTCTAACCCCGGACCAACAGACAGCACAAGAAGTCTATCAATAAATAAAAGCAACAGGAAGTAATAAATAAATAAATTAAAGATGAGCACATTACCTGTGATCATCCAGTCATGTCCCTCCTGTGAGGCCAGATGAGCAGAGGCAATGTAGGCATTTAACCCAGCACCCCCGCCCCCCCCCAAAAAAAACAAAAAAAACAAATAAAACATAATTTGAACACACCAAACAGCGTTCTGGTGTAAACTTTTTTTCTTTTCTCATCACTGACTTTCCATTTTCTTGACATTTATCCATCGGTGCTGACACACAAACAGTTCAGTGACATCTGGAGTTATCG
Source organism: Garcialebias charrua (assembly GCA_038048925.1). NCBI lineage: Eukaryota > Metazoa > Chordata > Actinopteri > Cyprinodontiformes > Rivulidae > Garcialebias > Garcialebias charrua. Next base: position 23,020 of record JBBPBX010021787.1, on the reverse strand, counting down.
AACACAGTGGCTCCCAACACTGGTCCTTGAGGAACACCATCTTGCATGTTTTAGTTGCTTCCCTGCTTTGACCCACCTGATTTGAATAAATGGGCGATTAACAGGCTTCTGCAGAACTGGATGAAGTAATTAAATCATTGAATCAGGTGTGTTGGAGCAGGGAAACTAAAACATGCAGGATGGTGTTCCTCAGGGACCAGTGTTGGGAACCATTCTGGTTCAAAAGTAAAACACGCCAGCGTGCGTGGAATATCGTACGTCTGAAGGCGTCCAGAGCGTTCAGCGACTCTAAAGGTTCCCTCCTGTCGGTGCGTTCATCTCCCTTCAAAGGGGTCCTTCTTTCTTCCCACTAACAAGTTCTGGTCCAATCCGTACGCCGTTTCCTACTAGTGGCTCGGCCCCCTTTGGAACGGACCTGAACGCAGCGCTGAGATCGCTGAACGGTTCTCGAGGCTGACGCGATATTCTCGCTCTCGTCGACCCGCCAGAAATATTCAAAGAAAAAGTGCCACGGCGTTCAAATATACGCTTGTTTCCATACGAACGAGAAAGCAACAGAGAGAGAAAAGAAAAAGGAGAGCGCGCCTGCTTGGTTTTCAGCGCGGTGCGCGGGCTGGTCGAGCTCTCCGCAGGACGATAAGGTTGGTCGGATGGAGAACGCACACGTCCTACCCCAAATCAGCCGCGTTGGTTCACTTCGGTCCTGCAAAATGGCTAAAAGGATCACGTTTCTAACCTTTTTATCGCTTAATATTGCCAAAAAGAATCAAATTTTACAGCTTGCTCTTATAGTTTATGTCTTCATATATTTATATATATTTATATGATATTGTAAACCTGAGGATATAGGACCCCCTACCCCCCAAAACACCCCATATTACAACATCAACAACAACGCGGATTTTTTTTTTTTACAATTTCTTATTTTTTTATCTGACAGCCATTTTATTTTTTCCAAACCTGGCAACACGACGGAGACAGAGAAAAGAAAACTTGTGCTATAACTCGTTACAGGGCGGTGTGTTTGCTGACTGCACAGATTAGTGGGGGCTCCTCGGACCCGGACGCACACGACGGGGGGGAGGTTCTGTTGAGACGTTTCATGTTTTGGTTTGCATATTTTACCATGGCACACTCACGAGCCGAACCCACACGCTGCATCTTGCCAATAGCACGAAGGTCCGATCTTTGGTAATGGCCTGCTGTTCGATCAGAGGAGCGGCGAGGGAGAGCTCTTCAGGGTCTGAAGGAAACGACAGCCTCGCTGTGAGATTTAAGCAGACTAATCTGTCGGGATCAACCGGGGTTGGAGCTATTCTAACGCACACGTGCACGCGGTGGGGGTCTGAAGTCGGAGGTTGGTTTACTCAGCTGGCGGGGGAGCTGTGCCACAAAGGCTTTTTGTTCACCTTTATTCATGTTCTGGCTCTAGAGAGAACAAAGCTCATTTCTGTGCTGGATGCAGGTCTTGCAGTTCAAAACCAGACAACAGATTTGTAGCTCCGACAACCACAAGAAGTCTAAAAATCTAACGTTCTCTTTGGTTTTTTTATTTTTCACAATTGCCTGTGGGACTTTAGGTCAATAGATGGCACAGCTCTGGACAAACGTCTTCGGGAATCAAGTGTTCAGCTCGCGGCGTGCGCACGGCGGGGACGAGGACGGAGAAGGCTTGGCAGTGTGTAACGCAGAGCTGAACTACAACCACAGCAGGCCGAGGTCAAAGAGGAGCTCACTGGTCGTGGCCTCCTCTCCGCCCCGTCCGTTTCACACAAAAATATACTATAATCAAAAATAGAATCTATTAAAAAATAAAGAAAAAACAACAATAAAGGCCTTAACTAGAAGAAAGAGACAGAACACGCTCGTCGAAGGAATGCTAGTTTCTCATCATGCGCTAAAAGAGACTTCCTACCTAAACTCTGAAGAAGGGTGGACATTTTCCCGACGGGATTGAATGTTTCTTTTTTATATAATGTGCTTTTCAGGTGGAGAGGTTCTGCTGCGGCGTCGCCGTCAGAAACAAGAAACGTTTGTGCATCTTTCACAGATTCCTGCTCCTCCTACACGAGCTGGCTGCGTCTCGACAGGAAACCAACAACAACAACAACAACAAAAATAAACAAAACACTGAGAACTAAGGCTTGTCAGTGTGCACACGAGGAACTACACCCATCAGTCGATGCCGACGACGCGTCGCCACCACATACTCTGCTTCACTGCGTTACATTTGCACAGATTACACATCTAATCCCAACACAAACACAAACACGTCTCCCTCTCATGCTTCTCTTGTTTGCAACATTAAGTTTCATCACGTGTATTTTTTTATTTTTTTTGTACACCTACATGTGCTACAGTAAGAGCATCTGCACTAGACTGCGATGAAGGAATGTTCTCGAAATAAGACACTACGTTAACAGTTCAAATCAAACCCGAACATCTACGGACGTTGGTCCAACGGTACTACGGCAGTTTGAAGAGTCGAAGCACGCCGAGGCCGAACCAGAAACCCTACTCGGACGAGTCGTGCGCCGATTGTTCGTTAAGAGGACGTCAACGCGAGGAGCTTCACGAATCAGATGGTGGAGAATCTTTGTTTTTTTGTCCAAGTTTTACATCATTGTTTTGGTCTCTGTGTGTACGAGGGCGGCAGACGGTGAAGATCGGCGTGTACGTCGAAAAGACGCAGATGATGAGAACATGCAAGATAACACACTTCGATTAATAGGCAGTAGTCAACGCCGAAGCTAAATTAATACAAAGAATAAAAAGTACAAAATGCACACGCACGCACACACACACACACATACACATCTACAAAACATCATATATCAGAATAAAACCCTACAAAGAACTATATATAGTAGTTATTTCACAACTAGCGCCAATTGTTGCCTTTTCTACCGTTGCGTTGCGCAGGTGCTCGGTTCTCAGTACGGCAGGTTAGAAAAGCCAAGAGGACCCAGAGGGGAGACATGGGGGGGGGGACACACTTACAGGACAAATATTGATGAGGGTCCCAAACTCAAAGGAATTTTTGGAGGAGTCCTGAAGGGTTTAGGGGTGTTATATCGAGGCCAGCCGGGGAGATTTAAGTACGTATAATAAATTAATAATTATCTGTGGATTAATTTAGTCATCGATACAAGGTTGTTGTTGTTTTTTTCCATCTGTAGCAAGAAAGCCTTGATCAGACCGGGGTAGGAGCGACTCTTCTTAGGTGCTGAAGTACACTGGAGGGAGAGAAAGAGCAAGACATTTAATGGTCCTGGTTGTGTTTTAAGCATTAAAAACTACAGAAACAGCAACAAGTGCAAAGAGAACAATAAAAAAAACTTAAAGATTTCTTACCAATAATGACAATGAGGACAATCACACATATCACACCCAGGATAATCATCATCTGTAGACAGAAAATGTTCAGGGAGGGGTGGGGGGGAGAAACACTTATTAGCCACATCTCCAGCTATAACTCAGCAATCATCAACTAATAATAATGTCACATTTTTGTCATCTGTGTATGTTTCCATACAAGACGAAAGTTGACTCTGCATTTAACCCAATCACCACCAGGTGGGGCAGTGGGCAGCTATAGAGAGCGCGCCGGGGAGCAATTGGGATGAGATGTGCTGCTCAAACACACCACAAGTTGTGCCGTGACTGGGGTTTGAACCTGGGTCCTTCGGGTCCCAAGTCGGTTCCCCTGCCACTACACCATCTTGGCCCCTGATGGTCTGTGGGCCACTGCTGACTCATGAGGGGCCTCCTGTGGCCCAGAAGGGCCGTGGGTTGGGCTCCGAAATCTGTAATCTTAATCTGTGCTGCCACTTTAAGACATGTGGTGTTTGTCCTCGAAGAGTTCCTGTGTTGCTGCTTGTTGTCATGCTTTTCATCCGTGAGGACTACGTCAGTAAATAATGGCTGGAGCCATCACAAAAAAACAGTCTACAGAGACAACGTTGAAATGTTTGATTTGTGAGTACTTTCAAGTGGTAAAGACAATGATGTTTTCAATATTAAGTTAGCATCAAAGCTAAATGTTGCTCAGCAGCCTGAAATAATTTAGCGTCTTATTCTGCACTTTTTACTAGGCATTAAAATAAGTAAATATATTTTCATTTATATAAAATATACCTTGGTCATTTTAATTAGTACATTTATTTTTTATTTATTTACTTTTTTGTTGTTGTTGTTGTTGCTGAAAGCCCTTCTAAAAACAGGCATTACAAATTATCCTAGGCTATAAATGTTTTAGTGTATTCAGTGATGTTCAGTCAGTTCCTCTGGATCAAATACATCAAACTCAAGGCCCGGGGGCCAAATGTGGCCCTCAATGAAGTTTTCTCTGGCCCCCAAGAGGATGTGTTAAACGTAAAATGCTTTTATCACTTGAATTATTTTAGTAATCTTTGATTATGATGTGGAAAGCACAACAGACCAATCAAAGTCTTGTTGAGCAACATGTGACCAAGACAAGATGTTGAGTTTCTGACTTGAGTTCATGTAGTTTCTGAAAATGGCCCTTATAGTTTGAACCAAGTTTTTAATTCTGGACCCCTTTTGGAAGTGAGTTTGACACCTCTGACCTGGATAGTTTCTTTTTTGCTTTTTCCACTATGTGAGTGTGTTGCTTGTGGGACTCAGTTTGTCTGTGGCTCCTCGGACTGATGAAGTCCTTTGGATGATTTTCTATTCAGTTAAATCAGTTCTTAACTAAGAACAAAGTCTTTGAGGTTTTTCAGTCCAGTTTCAAACAGCTCCACAGCACAGAAACAGCTTTGGTCAAGGTTTTCAATGATATTCTTGTATCAAATGATTCTGGTCAGTTTGTAGTACTTTTACTCCTTGACCTTACTGCTGCTTTTGATACCGTCGACCACAGTATCCTCTTATCACGGCTCGAACACTGGGTCGGGATCACAGGTGCTGCACTAGACTGGTTCCGCTCATACCTCGCTGACAGAAGTTTTTGTGTTAAGGTCGGGAGCAGTGTTTCCCCTTCAATGTCTCGTTCCTGCGGGGTCCCACAGGGCTCTATTCTCGGTCCACTTTTCACGCTCTACATGCTCCCGCTGGGGACCATCTTAAGAAAACATGGCATTTCGTTCCATTGTTACGCGGATGATTGCCAGATCTACCTGCCACTGAAACCAGCAAAGCAGGCTCCCTCCACTCTCTCCTAAAATGTCTGGACGACATTAAGACTTGGATGGCTTCAAACTTCCTAAGTTTTGACAACCAGAAGACTGAAGTCATCATCTTTAGTCCCAGCTCAGCTGCTGCCTCTGATCAAATAAACTTGGACTCCCTCCAGCCCTATCTCAAACACTCTGTAAAAAATCTTGGGATGGTTTTTGACTCGGACCTTAAGTTTGATAAACAAATCAGTTCCGTTCTGCAAAAGAGTTTCTTCCAACTGCGGCAGGTAGCTAAGCTCAAGCCAGTGCTGTCCAGAACTGATCTCGAGATACTAGTCCATGCATTCATCACAACCCCCCTGGATGGATTCATCTTCCTCCTCACACTTCAGAGGAGGAAGCCAAACAACATTTGTTGTGCCCGGTCCACGCGCTACAGTGTTATGTGACGCGAACGACCAGTCTACGCCTGTCCCAGAGTTTGTTCATCCACTACAGGGCCAGCTCTGTGGGACGAGCCCTGTCATCCCAGCGGCTCTCACACTGGCTGTGTGAAGCCATCTCAGAAGCTTACAGAACGTGTGGAGTAGAACCTCCTCAGACGCTACGTGCTCATTCTACACGGGCGTTGGCGTCCTCTGCAGCTTTACATGGTGGGATGACAGTAAGCAATATCTGCTTGGCGGCCTCGTGGGCCACGCCCTGCACGTTCATAAGATATTACCTGCGTGACATATCAGGTCCCTCCATGACTAATTCAGTCCTGGGAGTTATGGATTAGCGGGGTAAAGTTTTTCATGTGGTGTTCTGCCACTCCACCTGCCTCTGTGCAGGATGTGTGAGTGTTGCCATCAGTCTCAGGGCTCTGGGACTGGGACTGAGTTTGTTGTGTTGTTACTGACTTTTGATCCTGTCTGTACATAGCTCTGAGTCAGTTTTTGTTCCCCTGTTTGGGGTCGCCGCCGAGGCCTGTTCTGGCCTTCTGGCGTTTTTGTTAAAAAAACAAAAAAAAACCACACAAAAAAACACAAAAAAACCAACAAAAAAAGAAAAAAAAAACCAAAAAAACCCCAAAAACAATAATCAATGTTGTGAGGCTGCGGTGCAGCTGTCACACGCCTGTCAGGCCTCAGTGCAGGCCTGCAGGCTTATCCGCCGATCACCAGCGCCCTCCTCTGGTGCGTCGTGACGTAGAACGTACGGATGACGTATGAGGAAGGACAGAGGTGTTTTGGGTGAGCAAGGACTTCATGCTTGGGCTGGACCCAATGGGGCATGGACTACATCCTGCTACGCCCTTTATCCAATAGGAGCTAAAGGGCGAGCTATACGAAGTATAACGTTGGTTACGTATTGTAACCCCAGATTATACGAGTATAGCGGAGCCCTTTAGCTATGTGGGCCCCATTGGCTCTTGGACGGCTGAATGATAAGCTGTTCGAGGCTGTTCCTTCCGTGTGGTGGACTTTTATGCACACGGGGCGGGCCCACACTGTAGGTGGGCGTGGACTAAAAGGTTATTCAGTATGACGCTGTCGCGGGGGAAGATATCCTCATACTACCTCATACATATACTGTGTACATTGACTCATACGCTGCTTTGCCACTTTGCAAATGTCAATGCTAGAAACCTTTAGTTTATTTTAGTTATACTTTTTATACTCTTTTTTTGTGCTAGTATGCAAAAACTCAGGACAGTATTATGTTCATTAAATGTTTAATGTTTTAGTTTTAGAGTTGGTGTGGATTTTCATGCTCTTGCACCGCTATGCAAAAAAAAAAAACTCAGGACAGTGTTAGTTTTACTATTTTATGCTTATGTCTATTATTATATGTTTCAGTGTTTCAATGTTTAGATGTTTACTGTTGCACCGAGGGACTGAGAGAAACGCAATTTCGGTCCTGTGTATGTCCTGTACAGTACATATTGCAGATCTGACAATAAAGTTGACTTTGACTTTTGACTTTGATTATTGCAATGCATATGCTGGGATCAGTCAGGTCTCCTCACGTCTCCAGCTCATCCAAAATGCAGCAGCTCGGCTTTCAACCGGTACACGTAGGTTTGAGCACATTACACCAGTTCTCTCCTCCCTGCACTGGCTCCCCGTGCGAACTAGTCGACTTTTAAGATTGGGTTGTTGACCTATAAATGCCTAAATGGCCTCGCTCCCCCCTACCTCTCCGAGCTGCTGGAACCATATGTTCCCTCGCGGGCCCTGAGATCATCTGATCAGATGCTCTTGGTGGTTCCAAAAACACATCTGAAGCTTCGAGGAGATCTGGCGTTTTCAGTCAGTCAGTCCCAAACTTTGGAACAACCTGCCCCTCAACATTAGACAGGCCTCCTCCCTTCACATGTTCAAATCCCTGCTAAAAACCCATCTGTTCTCTCTGGCATTTCATACTGTGTGAACTGACTTAGTGTATATATTTTTTTACTGTGTTTTTATTTTAATCTTGTTCTTATACATTTTTATTATAATTCTACTGCTGTTAATATCATAATTTTTACCATTCGTGTGTGATACTGTTCTGTAAATTTTTTAAACCTCTTTTGTGTTGTGTGTGTGTGAAGCACCTTGATAACAGTTTATCTGTTTTAACTGTGCTCTATAAATAAATTTGACTTGACATGAAGGATGAAATAGCTCAGCCCCCTCAAAAAAAGAAAGAAACAATCCAGTGTCCTGACTGAACATTGTTGGACCTGGATCACTGAGCATGAACTTTGATGTTTTAGTGTATACAGGTAGTTCCCGATTTACGAGCGAGATCCGTTACAACGAGGCGCTCGTAAACCGGAAATCTCGTAATTTGGAACGGCCGCCATTTCTCTCGTAAATCCGGAATTTCGCTCGTAAATTGGAACGGTTTTCGCTAGCGCGACTAAAAACACTCTATTTTCATCTAAAAACTACTTTTGAGTGCATAAAAATGATCGGAAACGTGTGTCTATATGCTTAACTAACTAACTGTGGTGAAAAAACACATGAAAACTCAGTATTTTTTTCGTTTTTTCCAAAAATTCGCAGCTCGTAAGTCTGGAACCTCGCAGATCAGAGCGCTCGTAAATCGGGGACTACCTGTAGTAACTAATACTTGACGCTTATTATATAAACAAACAATAATTCAATGAAAGTAAATGAATCTTTGGATAAACATAAGCTCACCAGCTGCCTCCTGGTGTTTCTTTCACAAACCTGATAATCCCAGATATTCAAAATGCATGAACAACCATTTTATCATCACACCACAGCTCTATGAGTTGTAACTGAATGAAATGGTGGGGGGACTGATGAGTCCTGCCCCTCGTGCAGGTGTGGATGGTCGGGGCACGGATTCATTAAAGCTGAAGACTTTTTTGTGTTTGGGCTCTTGGAGTGCGACTCTTTATTCTTCCCTGACCAAAAGCAGAAGTTTTATGTTCCTGTTCCAAACGTTGGTCAGTAAAACACACACAGTCAGAACTGTATTGTGTAACTATATGTGATTAAAATCAATACTTGTGAACAGATATAGTGTAAGTGACTGTTTAGGAGGTAGATGTGTTTAAAACAGCTCCTTCATGTCCAGTCACCATGTGAGCGCCTCCTCACCTTGGCGTTCTTCCACCAGTATTTGTTCTTCAGTTTAGCAGCGCTAGTCTCAAACTGAGAGGCTCCGGCCTGCAGGGCGTCGGCCCTGTCGTCCAGCTCTGACAGCTTCTGATCGCGCTCCAGAACCTTGTCCACGTTCACACGCATGATGTCCACCACCTGGGGGACGGCAGAAAACACAGAGTGACACAATCAGCAGTCAGGACAGGAAGAGGGACATGACACATGACCTGAAGTTTTACAGGTAACTTTAGTGAACGAGTGCGCTCACCTCATCCACCTGCGCCTGCGTCTGCTGCAGACGACGGTTGCTGGTGAGGTTGGGAGGGCCCTGACCCTCTGGTGCAGGGGCTCCAGCAGCTGGGGCAGACCTGACGATAAGGAAAATAAAACAGATATAAAGCATTTGTATGTCAACTTTGAGGGACAAGGACTTCTTTCAGCTGGTCCCACGTCAAGGGTCTCCACAGGGAGTCATCTTCCTCCATCTCACTCCAACTACCTCTGTGTCCTCTCTAACTGCATCCATATGTCTCCTCCTTGTCATTTTCCTGGCAGCTGCATTTCTAACATTCTTCTACCAATATACCCACTGTCCCTCCTCTGGACATGTCCAAACCATCTCAGTCTGGCCTCCCTAACTTTATCTCCCAACATGTGCTGTACTAGCCTGGTTTAAACCAGACCCTTGTCCTTCACGTCGCTTCGTACTAGGGTCTGGACTTTTCCCATTGAAAAACGTTTCTTGCTGGAGGCGTGGCCTCTGCTGAGGAACAAAACCATTGGATATTTTGAACAGGGAAAGCATTCTGCTCCCTCCCCTCAGAGCCACCCCCCGTGCTCTGGTGAACTTGACTGACAGCTGCTCCGCCTCTTGCAGCGTTTCTCTCGCTGCGCAAATTCTGTGTTTATATGTTATAAAACGTTTTAATACAATAAAATCAAACCATGGATCGCTGGTCCAGCTCACCAAAAGACCAGAAAATCTGCAGGGACTCGGTCAGCAACTAAAACCCGAGTTTAATTCTCGTGACAACCTGAGGCATTTCCGTGTTCATTTTACTCAGCAGGAGGGTGGAGGAGAAGGAGGACGAGGGAGCGATTACTTAACTTTTGGGGAAAAAAAACAAAAGAAAACTCCAGATAAGGGATTAAGAAGGGGAAATTAATAAATTTGTGTCACATATAAAACAATCCTGCATCGCTTTGCATCGCTTTGAATGAGAACATGCCGCTGCTCGCTGACTGAGCGCTGGCAGAGCCCTTTTATAGGGCTCTGCGCGCTGGGACTGGTGGGGGCGTGGGTTAGGGTCCAAAACTCCACCCCTTCTGTTCTCTGATTGGTCCGAACAAAAATCTACCGGAGAAATCCTTGTGGGTGGGTGCAGTCCCAGACTGTGCAGTGAAGGGAAATGAGAATTGAGCGGAGCTGTGCAGGAAGGCGAGGGCCAGGCTAGTGCTGTACCTCTGATGATCTCATTCCTAATCTTCTCCATCCTCGTCACTCCTAAGGAGAACCTCAGCATCTTCATTTCTGCCACTTCCAGTTCTTTCTCCTGTCTCATGTCTCTGTCTCCAGACCATACAACATAGCTGGTCTCACCACTGTCTTGTAAACTTTTCCTTTGACCTTTGCTGACACCTTTTTGTCACAAATCACTCCTGAAACTTTTCTCCATCCACTCCATCCTGCCTGGACTCTCTTTTTCACCTCTTTACCACATTCCCCATTTTCCTGGACAGTGGACCCCAAGTACTTGAAGTCCTGCACCTTTGTGACCTCTGCTCCTTGTAGCCTCACTGTTCCACTGGCCTCCCTCTCATTCACACACATGTACTCTGTCTTACTACGGCTGACTTTCATTCCTCTTCTTTCAAGAGCATACCTCCACCTCTCCAAGTTCTCTTCCACTTGTTCCCTGTTCTCACCACAGATCACAATGTCATCTGCAAACATCATAGTCCATGGGGATTCCTGCCTGACCTCATCTGTTAGTCGGTCCATCACCAGAGCAAACAAGAAGGGGCTCAGAGCCGATCCTTGATGCAATCCCACCTCCACCTTGAAGCTATCTGTCACTCCTACAGCACATCTCACCACTGTCCTGCTGTCTTCATACATGTCCTGCTGTCTTCATACATGTCCTGCTGTCTTCATACATGTCCTGCTGTCTTCATACATGTCCTGCTGTCTTCATACATGTCCTGCTGTCTTCATACATGTCCTGCTGTCTTCATACATGTCCTGCTGTCTTCATACATGTCCTGCTGTCTTCATACATGTCCTGCTGTCTTCATACATGTCCTGCTGTCTTCATACATGTCCTGCTGTCTTCATACATGTCCTGCTGTCTTCATACATGTCCTGCTGTCTTCATACATGTCCTGCTGTCCTCATACATGTCCTGCTGTCCTCATACATGTCCTGCTGTCCTCATACATGTCCTGCTGTCTTCATACATGTCCTGCTGTCTTCATACATGTCCTGCTGTCTTCATACATGTCCTGCTGTCTTCATACATGTCCTGCTGTCCTCATACATGTCCTGCTGTCCTCATACATGTCCTGCTGTCCTCATACATGTCCTGCTGTCCTCATACATGTCCTGCTGTCCTCATACATGTCCTGCTGTCCTCATACATGTCCTGCTGTCCTCATACATGTCCTGCTGTCCTCATACATGTCCTGCTGTCCTCATACATGTCCTGCTGTCTTCATACATGTCCTGCTGTCTTCATACATGTCCTGCTGTCCTCATACATGTCCTGCTGTCTTCATACATGTCCTGCTGTCTTCATACATGTCCTGCTGTCCTCATACATGTCCTGCTGTCCTCATACATGTCCTGCAGCTTTTCAAAAGTGTTTTTATTTAATTCAATATAAACTGTTTCATGGTCTTTTCAAAGACAGAAAAAGCTTTGCTTCAATAAACACAGGAACACCACCTGAAAGGGGGGGGGGGGGTCACCTCACTCCAGTCGTTGTTCGTTTTTGTATTTTATTTATTAATTTTGCTTTTTATCTATGGGAAATGCAGAATTTATGTTACTGTAATAACCATATTACTGGATCTGAATCAAGATAAATCTGGAGGTTGTGAGTCCTTTGGTCTTAAAATGTTCTGTTCTTTTCATTAGCTCCGAGTTTCAATCTACCAATAGAGAAAAGCAGCAGTTTGTGTGAAAGTGGAGTTTGTGATGTTCTGGCCTAGATGGGTTGATTCTGGAGGAGACCCTGTGCGCAGATGATGGCTGCAGGAAGTGACAGAGTAAAATTGAGAGAGTGACATGTTATCACAGAGTGTATCATGTACTTGTATCCTCTTCTTGTTGCAGAGAAGCAAATACACCAAATTATTCACGTTGTTCTCAGTTATTCATCACTGAAGACTAAAAAAAAGTTAAAGATAATCAAAGCCAGCACGTTGAAGACCTCTGTGGAGGATGACGCTGCTGCTGTTTTATCTGTTTCCAAGTATGACGAGGGTCTAGAGGAGGGAGCTGAGTGATGGAAGGCAAATCACTTCAGCATTAGAGGAGAAGCCCCAGGGCTGAATACCTGGACCTGAACGTATCAGATGGCCTCACGTCGTGGACCACAAACACAGCTAGGATCGTTCAGAATGCTCACCAGCAGCTTAGCCTCGATGCAGTTGTTCATGTAATGGGAAAATACTCCACTGTTATTTTCCATAGCTCTGAACGGGCTGTAGGACGCTGCAAAGAGTGACCAGATCAGCAGCAAAGAGTGACCAGATCAGCAGCAAAGAGTGACCAGATCAGCTGCAAAGAGTGACCAGATCAGCAGCAAAGAGTGACCAGATCAGCTGCAAAGAGTGACCAGATCAGCTGAAACAAGGAGCAGCATCAGCCTCCCTAATGTCCTGCAGGACATGTTTAGCAGCAGAACCAGAGCTCAGAACACTATGATGGACCCCCACCCAGCCAGCTCAGGCAGAAGGTTATGTCAGGTGAACAGGACGAGGAGCTGCCTTTCTGTTTTCAGAAATATTAAAACAGCAAAATGAACAAACAGACAAATTAGAGATGTGAAGATGTGTTTTATCTACAGCGGATGCCGATTTTGAGACTCCAGGGCAGCCAATGGCTGTGGGATACAGTGATATGGTTTTCCTCTGGCAAAAGAATATAAATTCTTAACCTAATCCAAGATCAAGAAGGAGGAGAAGCTACACAGTTAAAAATGTTAAATAAAAATGAGCAATCTTAATTTAAACCAACCCAGCAGTGGTCTGAGAGCTCCTGGTAGCAGCTATCACTTCATCTTTTTAAAAATTGCTTAGCAACCGGCTAAGTTTAGAAAGAAGACAAAACTGTCACATGCCTAAAAATTTACAAATATCAGCCGATTAATTGTTAAATTAATCAGTCAGCTGTTTGATTAGCCTCCAAGGCTGCATCATTTGATGTTACGTATGACTCAGTTGTAACTTAGTGACTCCACTGATGAAAGACTCTGTATAAGGTGAATCATCTTCTGATGGCAGAAAACCTTTTAGAAAAGTTGATCTCTGAACCAACACAAACACTCAGATCCACATCAGAACCCCTCTACATGCGGTGACCAGATGAAAATCTAAATGTTGAGATATTTACAGATTATTAGGGATGCACAATATTACTGGCATTGTGTCAGCCGATTTTAGCGTTAACGTTCAATATCAGACATGGACCATTCCATCAAAATAACTCACCAATACAAAAGACGCTGTTTTTGTAGGACAACCCAGTGACAAGGACGCCTGCAGCGGCAGCACAACGTGATGACGTCATGCACGGCTACCTGACCTCATGGCACAGAAGAAGAAGTCAAAAGGGTGGCGGTGTGTACTTTTTTTTTTTTTCTGTTGAGGACGTCGGATTCTGAAGATTTTTGGACTTGTTGAGCCTCGCTACATCGTCCCCAGTCAGATATTTTAACGATGTGGCCTTACCAGAGTTTCAAGCCGTTATTTCTGACATCATTGAGAAGCTAATAGCTGATAGCGGTGCTGAGTTTTACCACAGACATTTTGATGTTGTGTTAGCCCTGTTAGCATGATTAGTCTTACGGCACGATGGATAGCCAAAAACATTGAACTTAAAAGTCTGTCCTTCATGCACAGGAGTGCAGAGGATCCACACTGCAGCTAGGAACCTGGAACAAGCCTCCACAAGTGAGACAGCATCGCAGGAGACTAATGCTAATAAATAACATTTAACACTTTTCATTTAATATAAGTTAAAGTGCTATGCATATCATATGTCTGTTACTGAATATATGTCACCAGCTCTTACAGCTGTTGACAATTTTTGTAACAAATAAGCTTAAATAAGAGGAATATGTTCTGACAAAGGAACATATATAAAATATCTGTATTGTTATCGGCCAAATAAGTTTTAACATATCGGCCAAATATCCAATACCGTGCATCCCTTCAAACTGTGGTGTAAGACAAATGGTTTAAATTTCCAAACTGTAGCAAATTAATCACAGAGCTTACAGCCTAGTTTTATATAAGTGAACATCTGTAGAGCTGCTTGCGCGCTTCTTCTCACTTCCACACCATGAAGCAGCGACGTGCGCAGAGGTTCTCACTGTCATCGCCTCCCCACAAACACCAGGAAGAGCCGCTGAAGCAGTGACAAGGTTTCTCATCAGAGCTTCCACACCCTGCGAACACCGCCTGCTGCGTCCGACCCAGCCGGGTGGACCGACCGATTCAGTTCTGCGCTGGTCCGAGGACGACTATTTTTTTTTTTTTTTTAAACGAAACCACCTCCTAATATTCATAATTTTAATTTGTGTAATTTAAAAAAAAAAAAGAGAGAAAAGGGGGGAATTGCATCTGACGACCTACTGCGAAGGTGAAGGGTCCTACGTGACTTCTGCTAAAAATATTCAAACTTTGTTCACAATCAGGGCTTGTAAAGATAAAACTGTTAACAGAGAGTGGCTCATAAAGATAACAGCTCAGTATTCACCGCTTCTCAACACACAAGGCGGGCTTGCTGTCACGGAGAAGCATGACGCTGGTTTTTCAGCACCGGACAGCGACATTTCAGCACCGGACAGCTCCTCAGCATCCAGCTGCATTCATCCTGATGTTGCACGACTTTACTCAGCTTCATGACGCCATCACGCTCGTACAGGGACACAGAGAGACTGCTGGCAGCCTTTTTACACGATGAGGCTCTTTAATGCGAGCACCCAGAACACACAGCAGCTAACAAATGGCACATGCAGAAGGAAGAGGGACGCCTCTCAGGATGACATCCATGTTAGTTGCATGTTAGGCCCGTGTCAACCGACATATCTTCACCTTGGGGCTCCATTCAGACGTCGGCTCTGGTTTAAGATGCAAACACGGTTGAGTCTGGTTTGAGCAGGACGCCATATGTGTGTGTCCGCCCTCGCACGAGCATCGACGACACACAGTAAGCTAG